>JAODAL010039383.1:0-38065 GCA_025379985.1 Phyllomedusa bahiana | reverse complement strand
TTTGAAAAAAGCTTATTTCACAAACCAATTCTCATTCTAATTTTATTCGTGTGTCCATATGGCATTTGTGCTGGTTTGGGTTCATTTTTACTGTAAAAGGGTTGCCAAAAGTCAATAGGGCAGTACTCCTTTTTTCAGGGGCCTAATCAAAATAGGCACAGGGTAAGTTAAAATTGGGACTGTAATGGGTAGGGGCCCCATTTGATTTAGCTGCATGGGGCCTTGAAACGGTTAATAGATGAATGACAGCAGCCCTGGCTACCACTGCACCCCCTATAACTACAACCCTGCCAGCTGAACCTCCATGTTCCCGTTGAGATGTGCTTGTTGCCATAACATATATGACATGTTCTTGGGCCCTGGTGAAAAAAGTGATAGGGAGCTCCTGCCAGTTACCACGTGCCATTTCCAATCCCGGTGTCGTCTTATGTGTCAAAGGGACCCCGCAGTAGCTGCTAGCGCTGCACCTCCTATAGCTACGCTGTCCTCATCTTTTCAGTTAGCCACTGAAAAGACTGAATTATTTTAGCCTGTGAATTTTTTTCTGTAACAATTAGAGCCAAATTGTCTTCACTAAGTTGCACCACGTATCCAGTTTACTGTTCTGGATGGTAATACCAGCTTAACCTCACCTGTTTCGTTATAAAAATTAATCTGATCATCACCACCCTTTGACATTTATGGGAAAACGGAAATTCATACATGCCAACTCCCCGTTTTTGGCGGGGGGTCCCGCAAATTTGGGGTCCCCCCCGCCCTCCCCGGGGGAGTTGGCATTCCTCCCGGCCGCCAGCAGGCGGGGGTCCTTTAATGACCGCGGCGCCGGTTAGCGCTGGTGCGCTACTCTGGCGCCGCCGGTCCGTTCCCACGGGCGGGTGAAGCGGGCGCTGCGCCGCTTCACCCGCCCGGAAACCTCGCTGAGCAGGGGGGAGGCAGGGGGGAAATGGGCCCTCCCTGCCTCCTCCCCCTGTATGTCCGGCGCCGCTGTGCGCCGTACACACATGTCAGCGTCACAGGGGAAGTGACGCGCGGGCTGCACCACTTCCCCTGTGACGCTGAGGAGATCGGCTGGGGGCTGGCGTTTCTGCAGGAGCCTGGTCAGGTAAGTGGATTTTATTTTTTTATTTTTATTATTTTAGGGGGGCACTGTCTGGCTACAATGGGGGTCTACCTGGCTACAATGGGGGGTCTACCTGGCTACAATGGGGCAAAACCTGGCACAGAGGGGGCACTACCTGGCTAACAAGGGGGGGGGGGCACTACCTGGCAACAGAGAGAGGGCACTACCTGGCTAACAATGGGGGCACTACCTGGCTACTAATGGGGCACTACCTGGCAAACTAAAGGGGGCATTTACCTGGCTACAATGGGGGCACAAACCTGGCTACAATGGGGGCCCAAACCTGCCAACAATGGAGGCACTAACCTGGCTAACAATGGGGCACTACCTGGCTAACGAGGGGGGCACTACCTGGCTACAGGGGGGGCACTCCCTGGCGAACGATGGGGGCATCTACCTGGCAACAGAGGGGGCACTACCTGGAAAGCAATGGGGGCATCAACCTGGCCAACAGAGGGGGCACAACCTGCAAACAGTGGGGCATCTACCTGGCAAACAATGGGGGCACTACCTGGCAAACAATGGGGGCACTATCTGGCAAACAATGGGGGGCATCTACCTGGCTAACAAAGGGGGGCATCTACCTGCCTGTAAGGGGCACTACCTGGTTATGGGGGGCTACTACCTGGCTATAAGGGCATCTACCTGGCTTTCTTCCAAAGCCGTTATGCAGTTAGGTGGAGTAGGTGTGGCTTTTTGAAGGGGCGTATAATTCAGTTTTTTGACCTCTATAGATATAAAAAATAAGACCGCAATAGGGGAGTATAATCGCAGGTGCTTTCCTTGAACACCTCGTATCAATAGCCCTGAATGAAGGTTTATTTCCTATACAGACACATAATCAGGGTGTCTACAAAACGTATGCAATTTAATAGATATCAACAACGTACAATAGCATTCGGCTAAATAGCCTTGCTTAAAGACATAATGCAATTATAAAGTGATAACTTGCGGCTATATGTATCCAGTCCTGGAGTGATCCAAAGTAATCTTCAGCACTGAAATGTCCAAGTGCTCTTTACTAGCAGCTGGGAGAGCTTGCTAGACAACGTTCACCTCGCTGCTGTGATGGCTGTTTGGGGTGTGTGCTATGCGCTCTGATTGCGACGTTTCCCGGGTCCTCCCCCTTTTTCAAGCATGAAATGGAGACATAAGCCGCAAGTTTTCACTTTAAAATTTTTCATTAATGTCTTTAAGCAAGGCTATTTAGCCGAATGCTATTGTACGTTTTTGATATCTATAAATTGCATACGTTTTGTAGACACATGATTATAGTGTCTGTATAGGAGTATACCTTCATTCAGATTTTTGAAGGGGCGTGGCATACCGTCAAGATGGGCGTGTCCATGCAAATTTTTGCCCACTAATGTCTCCTGCTTTTTCATTTTCAAAAGTTGGCAACTATGTCTTCTATATATTGAGATTTAAAATCAACACGATTTTCTTTAAATTCAGCAATCAGCTCGATCTAGATTTTTTTAATGATCACTCATCACTATTGAAGATTTCTACAAAATGTAATATTTGTAATAATTCTTCCTATTATTTTTTTTTTTTAATTTGGGCCTCTAAATTTCTGTCACCTACCTGTTATCCCAGCCCTGCATTCAGCATTTCAATTGTGTTAAATTTAGTTAAGGGTTTTTTTGCCAGAATTTCCCACTCCATAAAAAGACTTTAAGGAGTTTTGCCACAAAAATTTATTCCATACCTCCCGTATCCCCCTCTTCACTCGTGTGCCCCCGAAGGGCCGTGTAGATTTTTTTTGAATTTTCAGACATGTGACCCAGCAGATGACTCAACCGCCTTCCTCTAAGTAGTCAAAAAAATGTTGTTTATTAAAAAATTGTGAGTAGCACACGTGCTCAAGGTAACATTTTTTCTTTACACAACAAGGTTCTTGGTTCAAATCCCGAAAAAAATTAACCGTGGGGTTTTTTTTTTCCTTTACAATGCCAAAAACCCCTTGAGGTTTCTTTTTTTTTATTTGACTGTTTGACTTATTACTAGAGATGGGGAAAATTGTTCTAACGAATTGGGGAAATTATTTAGAATTTCAGGAAAACTTTGTTTCTGAACGAAATCGAAGTTTTTGGGGGGCTTCGGGTGAACGAAGTGGCTTTTGATTGAAAAATGATGCGAGCACATGGCCTACAGGGGGCAAAGCACTCTGGGAGGAAAAAGGGGGCATAGCCTGCATAAACATTGAAAGAGAAAAGGGCCAATCAGAACCGGGAGGATTCTGTCCCTTCCCAGGGGGTTGCACTATATAATCCGGGGGGCGACGCGGGGAGCCATCCCCTTCTCCTGAAACAAAACGGGGGAAGGTGCTCCCGGGCGGCTAAAATTGTTACTGAAAAACCCTGTTTTTTATACACTTTTTTGGGGGGGTGCCCTAAAGCTTTTCTCGAGACTGTTTCCCTTTTAAATTTTCCCAAATTTCTGTTTTTTTTTGGGAATTGGATCTAAGCCCAGTGTGGCGCCCACTGCAGCTGAATATAAAATTTTAAATTTGCTATCTGCTCACACCCAAAATAAAAAACCAAGGGGGATCAAAGCCAGTTCCTTTTGGGTTTTCCCAATTTAAAAACCGTTTTTTTATAATAAAAATACAACTTCTTTTTGGCTGCTAAATTTTTTTTGGGCGAAATTTAAACCACCCGGGGGTTTTAAATTTAAAGGGCGTTGTTTTTGGCTGTGGTGACAAAAAAAAACCGCCCTTTTTTTCCCCCGGGCAAAAAATAAAATTTTTTCCTTAGCAAAAATTCCAAGCAAATTGGTTTTAAATTTAAAAATTTTTTTCCTTTTTTTTGTGTAGCGTAGAAAAAACGAAATTGTAACGCCTCAAAGCTAGTAGTTTGTGGCTGCTAAAATTTTCTTTTTGCGAAATTTTTTACATCCTTGGGTTAATTAACTTTTTTTCTGAAAGTTGTACCAGAAAAAAAAAACTTTTTTTTTTAAAACCCCCCCCACAAAAAGAAATTTTCTGTACAAATTCAAAACTGAAGGTCAATTAAGCCTTTTTGGGGCTTTTATATTCGAAAAATACACTGAGTTTTTAAACCCCACATACAAGAAAAATTTTTCCTGCCCATTTTTTGGAGCAAAATTTTTTATATCCAAGGGTTACCCCAACTTTTACGGGTTAAATTTGGCATCAAATACAGGGGGGGTGTTTTATCATATACAGAAAACTATCAAACATTTTTTCTGTAAAAAAAAGAACAAACAGTATGTCAGACAGAGGGGTGGCGGGCTCTTAAACCCCTGCGAGGGGCGGGGGCAAAAACCCCTTTCCAAAGGCCCAGGTGCCAGCAGAGCAAGGGGACGTCGCAGCTTTGGGTCCCCTTCTGGTTGGGGGGCCAAAAATTCCCTGTCATCTAGGGGGCCCGGGGTTGTTTTTTTCCCAAAAAACCCCAGGGTTTTTTCTTAAATTGGTTAACAAATCATCCACTTCCTCCCAATGACTTTCTGAAACCCCCCAACCAAGATTTCCGGTTGGAAACGTCAACCAACCCTTATTGGAAATTCCCCGGGGAGCTGGTCAGGGGCCCCCCCCTTTCCCCAACCTGCCCTGAAAAACTGGTTCCCTCAGCCGGGAGATCTACAAAATGGGTCGGGGCTCAGCGCCTTTTTATTTTTTTTAGGAAAGGGAAGGGGAAAAAAATTTGGGAGGGCAGTAAACACTACTTGGCAGCGAAGAAAGGGGGCCCAAAATTTTCCCCCTTTTTCTTGCAGAAGGCGGCAAAGAAAGATGTTGAAAGGGGGCAGGGGAAAGGTCATGTTGGGGAGGGGTCACCTTTTCTACCAAGAGGGGGTTTGAGGAAAAGCAGTGACGATTAAACACAAATAAAAATTAAAAAAAAAGGGATTTTACCCGGACCGGCACTTGGGGGGCCGGGGTGGGGAAAGGGGCTTCACATCGCCCAGGGGGAAGACCCTTCAGTTTGCCGCGTCAGGCAGCAGCGCGGGCCAGCAAGGGGTCCTTTTTGGCCGTGAGTCCGGGAAGGGCGGGAAAGTGTGGGGTTTTGGGAACCCCAAGGGGCCCAAAGGGAAAAAAACCCCCTTCGCAGGCCAACAAAGTAGGGGAAACAGGGGCTCAGCGGCCCAGCGGGGGCCAGAAATTAAATCAGTGCAGACTTTTGGGGGGTAAAATCCAATCTCAGCTGTGTCCAGTTTTTTTGCTAAAAAACCGGAAAACCCGAAAAAGGGAAATTTTGTAAATCTGTAGGCAGAAAGTGAAGCGGACCAGGGACTAACTTTTGGCCCCCACGGCCCTGTGTCAACAAAATTAAAAGCGTTACCACCCCCGGGTCCTTTGGGGAGAAACGTGGGCCCCAGATGTGGGGGTTCCCATCCTGCCCCCCGCAGCAACAGCAGAAACAGCGCCCGTGGTACGCATGCCTTTTCAGCCAGAAAAGGCTCCACCACCTCTGCAAAGGAGCTTTTTCTCTTTGAAAACATCCCCCGGCCCCCAGTTTCCCAAATTCCTCGCTATTTTTCCAGGGCGCCAGCATTTCCCTTTTTCAGGGGAGGCATTGCAAAGAGAAAAAACGGGAAAACGTTCCAACCATCCTAAGGGGAAGGAAAAGGACCGTCCCCTTCCAAGTTTTTGGGTCCTGCATTTCCCCCCCTTTTCCAAAATTTGGGGACTCTCCCACCTTTCAAAAGAGCTAATGGTTTGGGCCTGGCCGAGATGGATATTTCCCAAAGGGCCGAAAATTTATTTTCCAAAAAGGCAGTCCCCACACTTTCCTAAATATAAAGAACAGAGGGGGGGCCAGCCCTTTAAAAGTTTATGGGTTTTTTTTCCAATTTTGGCACGCAGCGGGGAAATTTTCCCTGGAGCTGTAACTACGGTCAGGGGGCCAGTACAGGGTCCTTTACCCCCCCGGGTTTGAATGTGCTTTTTCCCCGGCCCAGCAAAACCCCAAAAACCAAAAAAGGACGGAGACCGCCGTTTTCCCCTCCCCCCCCGGGTTGCCCAATTTCGTTTCCTCGCCAAAGGGCCCGGGTTTCCCTCTTTCCCCCAAACCCACCATTTTCAGCCTCCACAAGTATTTGCTCCATAAACCCACATGTGGGGGCCCAAAAAGGCGTGTCACGTAGTTCTACACCGGGGTTTTCCCCTCGGCGGGAAAGAAGTCACACAGGGGAGGAATGCCCCCGCGTCATGCAGCAAGAAAAACGATTTTGTTGGGGTTTCCCCCCGCGCCAACCCGCAAATCGGAAAAACCCTGGGGGACGGACAATGGGAAGAAAAATTTTGGGCCCCGGGTGCACGGGAGGGGTGGTCCAATTTGCCCCATGGGGCACCCTGTTCAATCGGTTTTTGAAAAAAGGGGGCCCGAAAATCTTCCCCCCGATCTTCATCAGATTCTGAAAATGCCCCGGAAACGTGGCCCTGCACTTTATCCCTTTGTTTCAAAAACCAAAGGAAAAACCCTCCTCGAGGGTTTCAAACGGCAGAACCCTCCCCCCCCAACACACTCTGATAGGCATGTTTCCAAACCCCTTGGAATTCCCGCCTCCCCATGTTGGGCCGACCGTATAACAAGGGAAAAGGGCCCTTAAAAGATTTTTTTGTGAAAACCAAGGGAGACAAAGTACTCCCCCCGTGTTTTAAATTTGATGTCAGCCAGTGGCAGCTCAAATTTGACCCCCTGCCCCTTGTTTTAGGGCCATTTCGAGGAGGCGACGTTATTTTTCAACGCCAGGACTACGGATGAATAAAACGCATTTCCCTGCTTCATGTCCCGGGGAAAAATGCTGAAAAATTCCGTCCGGGGAGGGGGCTGGAAACGTGGCGAAATACAAACTTTTGGCCACATTGGTCCGTTTGGGGGCTGAAATGGAGGAGGAGGAGGAGGACATTGGAAACAGAAGCCTTTTTCTGGTGAAAAGGGGGGGATTTTTTAACCCCCCGTTTACAAAGGGGGAGGAAACAGCTGGAGGGGGGTGGGATGGAGATTAGGAAGACGGGGGCAGGGTGACCCCCCCAAACCCCCGTTCAGTAACATTTGGAAAAGGAGGCAGGGAGCCCCCCGGAGCACTTGTTTAAAAGGGGCCCCAGCAAGCTTATTTTTTCCTGGCTAGTGACAAACCAATATCCCCAACCGGCAAAGGGGATACTTCTGGCTCTCCACCCTATTTGGGCCCTCGCTACAGGTCCAAAATGGGGGCCCCCCCCCCTTTTTTTAGGGTATAGGAGGGAGGAAAAAACTCAAATACTATAGGGAAAACCTCCTAATCATTTTGGGGCCGCTGCCCCATGTGGGGGATCCCCCCCTCCTCGACAAAGGGCGAACCGGGGGGTTTCCCCCCGGCCACCCACTACTAAAACCCCCCCCCCCGGGGCTGCTGGGGGAAGGTTTGGGGGGGAGGGGCATTTCCAAACTCCATCACAATTTAAACCAAAATCTGGAGTCCCTGATGAGCATTTTTTTCCTTTTACCCCCCTAGTTTGGGGGGGGGAATTTGCCACAGCAGGGAGCAGCACAGGACCTTTAGCAGTCCCCCGAAAACCCAAAAGGGGGGGCCCTACTTGGGCGGGACCTGCCACCCCAGTAAAAGATCCCCTGGCCCACTGGGCAAACCCCAAAATTGAAAGTTGGCCGCAACTTGGGCCCAGTTTGCCCTGGGGGAAGCTGTCCCTGCCCGGCCCGGAGTGGGAACAGAGCGGGTGTTCAGTCGGGGGGGGCCCTCGAACCCAAGGGAACCCGCTTTTCCACGGGGAAATTTTGAACGACTGACCTTTGTCAAGATGAATCAGGCCCTGGATCCGGCCAGGGTTTTCCACACACCAATGCCTTTTTGGGGGGGAGCCAAAATCCGCCATTACGCCTACCCAAACTGTGGGGAAATGAGTCTTTGGGTTTAAACCCACCTGCCCCGCCACTATTCTTGATTTCTGGGCCCCCCGCCCCGATTCCACACATCTGCAACGTTTTTTTCCATTTTTGCCACCAAAATCCCTTTTTTATACCGGTATTTCCCACCCACCTCCCCCAAATGTGCATTTGTGCCACTGTCTACCCATGCTGCCGCTGTGGTGCTGCCGTTAGCTCCAAAAACTGTGTCAAAAGTCCCACTCCCGGGGGCCCCCTCCTGTTTTTTTTCCACCTCCAAAAATGTCTTTTTGCCACTTTTCGACCTCATTTCCCGCTGCGGGGGCCGCTGCTGAGAAACCCCCACAAAGTGTTTTGTGCCACTGTCCCCGCCCCCAAGTGCTTCTGGGGGCGCGCCGGGGGACCTAAAAACACGTGTCATTGTCCCACTCTGGGCCTACTCCCCGTTTTTTTTGGCCCCCCCCCCCCCCCCCTTTCCCGAATGTCATTTTGCCCCTGCCTGACCTCATGCTGCGCCCCCGGGCCTACACACTGGGGGAATTTTTGCCACAGGGCTGAAACCCCAGCTCTCCTTGGCCACTGCCGTGACCTACACACTGTGTCCCTTGTTCCAAATCTGTGGCCTAAATTTCCCGTTTTTTTGCCACCTCCAGAATGTTGTTTGGGGCCACTTTTCTGAAAACCCCATCTTCTGCTTTTTGGGTGCTGCCCCTGACCTACACACTGTGCATTTTCCCACCTGTGGCCAAATCCTTTTTTTTTTTGCCAACTCCTATTTAAAATTTTTTGGCCCCAAACAAAACCCCATGCTGCGCTGTGGCTGCTGGGCCGTGACCTTTCCACACTGTTCAATTTTTGCCCCTTTCGACCTCATGCTGCTTTCTGGGCTGCTGCCATGCCCCACCAAATGTGTCTTTTTTCCCCCCTCTTTTGCCTACCCCCTGTTTTTTGCCACCTCCAGAATTCCCTTGTGCCACTACCCTTTACCTCAAGCTGGGTGCTCGGGTGCCCCCACACACGGGGTCAATTTTGGGCCCCTGTCTGACCTCAAGTTCCTGGGGTTTTACCTACACACGTTCATTTGTGCCCCGTTTTGACCTCATATGCCCGCCCCGTGGCTGATGCCCCCTGACCCAAAAACCTTCCTTTTAGTCCACTTCTGAACCCCCATGCCCCGCGCGGGCCTTTACCCCCCACTGTGTCATTGTTTCCACCTGAGACCTAATTTCCCGTTTTTTTTTGGCCACCTCCAGAATGCATTGTGCCCCTGTCTGACCTCATGGCTGGGGCTAAAGGCCCCTCACCTCCACACCCCTTCACTAAAAGTTGCCACCTGAGCTCTCACTTGTTTTTTTCCAGCTTTTCTCTGCATGACTTTATCAGGCAAACATTCCCCGCTTCATTTTTTTGGTCAGTTTTGCCCTCTTAAGTGCCCATGGAATTTTATAGTGAAGCGATTCTTAGAGCGGCGGCAGTCAGTGCGTGTCATACAAAAACACAACAGTGTATAAAAGACCACACCAAGCTCCCTCTGCATATTTAAGCATGGCACAACATTCTACAGCACCCTGCAGGCTCTGTGCAGCCGGGAAAAATAGCTGTTTTTTTAACGTGATTCGTGCCGAAGTAATTCGGAACGAGTTATTTTTTGCCGAGAAATTCGGCGAAGTGAACGAAACGAATTTCGGGCAATTCGCCCATCTCTACTTATTACTAACTAGTCCAAAGGAAAGGAGTAGAGTGACAGCACCTGGGGTTTGAACACTGAGTAGCTGCCTGAGAGGAGAGGTGATGTCTGAGCATGTGCGACCAGGACTGAGGAGCTCTCAGTCCTGGTCGTATCCCCTGGAGACAAGCTGTAAACAATGGATCACAAAGGTAACAGCTAAAACAAAAATGGTGCAATATTTATAGTAATGATGAATGGTGAAAATCAATCAAATCAATTTTACTTCGTGGCAAAACCCCTTTAATGTAAGGGAGGGCTGTTACATAGTTACATAGTTACATAGTTAGTACGGTTGAAAGAAGACACGTGTCCATCAAGTTCAACCGAGGGTGGGGAAAATGTGGGTGAAGGGAGAGAGACAAGGAGTTTAAGCACAGCCTCACCACTGGTTAATGCCCTGGAACCCACAAGGCAAGAACCAATCTGCTCCAGTGGAGACTATATCTCTGACCCCAGAGCCTCCACCAGCCAGATCCAGAATTTTACATAGCTACGTACGCATTAATATTCTTTAGTTCCAGGTTGGTATCTAAGCCTTTCTTGAAACTCTCTACAGTTCATGCTGTGACCAGCTCCTCAGGCACCTATTCCACAGATTCACAGTTCTCAGGGCGCGTTCACACGGCATAGGACAAATACTGGCCGGTTTGCCGGCGGGTATTTGTCCTGTTTTGTGCCCGTCCCCACAGCCGCGGGGGGGATGGCTTTTCTCCGCAATGAGCGGAGAAGAGCCCTCCCATTGAGAAGCACAGATTCCGTCTGGTTTTCGGACGGAAGATGGTGCTTGCCAATGTTTTTTGAGCGGACCGCGGGCGGCAAAACCGCCGGGCGGATAACCCGTGCAGTGGGGACTGCTGCACGGGTTTTCCATAGCGCACAATTGTGCTCATTTTCGGCCAGTTTTTCAGGCGGTCTGAAAAACCGGGCAGGCCTTAGGGTAGGTTATAGGGGCCCATATAGGTGGGCAGGGCTTAGGCAGGCAGGGAGGCTTCATTAATGTTAAAAAAAATAAAAAAAGTCCCTTACTCACCTGCTCCATGGTCCCTCGCAGCTCAGCTCACGGCCAGTTTGTGCTCGGTGTGGGCGACGCGATGATTTGACGTCATCGAGCTACCCTCATCAGCACTGTGGGACGGCTTCAGGCCTAGCAGGCAGATTAGCTGAGCAGAGCGCAGGCGGCTCTGCTAACACCGGACGGTCCTGCATCTGAACGGGGGGCCCAGGCTTTCAGAGGTAGGAAGCGCCGGCCCCGCATCTCCGCCTCGCCGGCAGTGAACTGTCATGTTCACTGCCGGTGGGAGCAGGAGCCGAGCTACCGAGGTAGCAGACATGGTAGCAGCTGCCCCGGTGCCCAGGCCTCCTAAAAGCCCGGGACCTGTGGCAGCTGCTATGTCTGCTACCCCGGTAGTTACGCCCCTGGAGATGTAGGAATTGGAGGTTGCATGCAGTCAGTCTGACAGTAAATAAAAAAGTGAAAATACTGTGGTCTAAATGACCCAAATAAAAATTAATGGGGTTGTCTGGTTGATATACAAATGAATAGTAAATTTTTGGTGCCAAATAACAAAACAAAAAACCTATACTCACTCTGCTCCTCCATCCTGGCACTGAGCCTCTCTCTTCTGTTTACTGTGTTCTTCCTCTGGATGGGGAGTGTCACCACTGCAGACACTGACTACATCGCTGTTTAGAAGTGAGCAGCTGTGTACAATGATGTAAACAGAGGCCTGTTCTGAAGAAGAAGAACACAGAAGACCGGAGGCAGACAACAGAGCGTAAGAAGGTGAGTATAAGTTTTTTTTACATTTTTTTAATGGGCAACAGGAACCTAATTATTTTTTACATGAAGCAGACAACCCCTTTAATCACAGAGTTAAACAAATAAGAGCATCTGTGCTGTGTAGAGCAGTGATACCCAACTTTTTTACCATAAGGGACCATCCTGAAAGCATTTTCTCATTCTTGGGATCTCCTACTATAAAATTTGCAAAACCACATCCTGCCTCAAAAGCCTTCGCAAATCTGGATGGAAATTCAGAAATGTCCCTTTGCCAACATTGCTCATTCGATCATGGGATCAGCAAAATCGCTTCAAAAATGTTATGTCCCCTGTGTTTAAATTTGTCCACAAATAGGTTTTTTTTCCTTTAAAGGGATATTTTGAGCATGCCAGTCTGCTTCCCAGTGCAACAGGCTCAGATCTTTTGTTTTAAAATAATCACACACGGCCCCCGTAGGATACTTGTTCTTCTATTCCTGGCAAACATACGACCAAACTAATTGTCACCGATTAAACTAATGTTCTCTTGTTACTTTCCGCTGCCTCTGAGCTCAGAACAACATTTCTACTAACGGGTGAAACATTTATTTTTTTCCTTTTAAGAGCGTGTTTTCAGACAAGGCAAAAACTACCTGTGTACAAGCTGTAATAATAATTATAATCATTATTTATATAGCACCAACATATTCATGTACAAACAAAATCAGACATTACAGGGTAACATCAATTGATAGTTGTGACAAAAGAAAAGAGGCCCCGGATTGCAAGAGTGTCATGATATGTGCAGCTCTGGACCGCAGACACTCTTGTGTTGGGGCTCCCCGCTCTGACCACCCTGCCAGCAGTTACTCATCTCTCCCCGCTCCTGTTCCACTCCCATCTGCTGCTTGTGGCCGGCATGCGCGTACTTCTTTCGTAGGGCGCATGTGGCTTCTCTCTGATATTTAAAGGGCTAGAGCATCATTGGCTTTAAAATGGCTGGCTTCAACCTGCTTCTTAAGGAACTTCCTAACTCTGTTCCTTGCCAGATTGTTGGTGTTCATTGGTGTTCCTTCCATTAGTTTGCTCTAGTTACTGAGTTCTGTGTTTCCTGGTTTAGACCCTTTGCTACAGACTTCTGACTACTCTATGCCTGCCATCTGCTCTGACCTCCTTCCCTGCTACCAGGTTACGTTTCTGCCTGCTTCCTGTCTTGACCTATCTGCTTGTAACCCGACTACGTCACTTCCTGCTCTCTCAGTACCACCTTTGGTCCTTTGGCCTGCGGGTGGCCAGTGCAGGCTTTACAGTACAATCTGGTCATGAATGCCGCCAATGCGCCTCTGCCAGATATCCATCACATCACAGCTTTATTGACTCGTCAAGGCATCTGTCAGGAGTAACTTTTCAGATGCTACAGACCATTACAGCACGCCTCTCAGAAGCCTCACCTGTGGTAGCCCCACCTCCAGCTGCCATTGCCAGTCCTAGTCTGCACATGCCGCTGCCATCTCATTACTCCGATGACCCCAAGACATTTTGTGGGTTTCTCAATCAGTGCACCATTCATTTTGAAGTCCTGGCGCATTAGTTCCTGTCGGATCGAGCCAAGATGGCCTTCATCATTAACCTGCTCTCCGGTGAAGCCTTGGTCTTGGCCATATCCCTCTGGGAGCAAGAGGGTCCATTGATGGTTAACCTGCTAAAATTTATAATGTTTTTCTACAAGGATTTTGAAGAACCTGGACGTGAGTCCTCTACTACATCATCTCTGCTCTGCTTTTGTCAATGCGAGTCGACGATGGAGCAATACACCATTCGGTTCCGCACTCTGGCCTCGGAGTTAGCCTGGAAAAATGAGGCTCTTGTAGTAGACTTCTGAGAAAGCCTTGTTGGGCAAATCAAGGACAAGTTGGCTGGTTGTGATCTCCCAACTACTTTGGATGACCTGATTGCTCTGGCCACCAGAATTGACATTTGCTTTTCAGAAAGTGAATTAGAACTTTGCCAGCGGATTGAGGATTGCACCAGTCATCCAAAGTCCTCCACATGTCCAAATGTCCTCTGGAAAAACCTATACAGGTGGAGAGAGTTTGTTTAACAGAGGAGGAGCAGAGGAGGAGCACACCCACAGTTGCACTCTTATCCTTTGCCTATACTGTGGCAGTACTGAACATTTCCTGAAAAACTGCCCAGTTCATCAAAGTTCGTTTGTGAATCTCCAGCGCGTAGGCCTCATGGGAGAGGTGAGCCTGGGTGCCATGAGCACGCTGGTCACTTGCAGCTCCACATCTGGTCTTAGCTTAAAAGTCTCTTGCCTGTGTCCCTGTAGTCTGGTTCCACAGGAAACTTCATCCATTTGTTCCTGGTTTCCAAATTTTGTCTGCCAGTCTCTCGACTAGACAGGCCTCTGTTATGTCAATGGAAAGGTCTTGAAGGACTCTGGTTGGCACCAAACTGAACCATTGATGCTACAAATTGAGAAGTCACACAGGAAGAAGATTATGTTCTACGTTCTCCCACGCTCTACTTAAGCAGCTCTTTTAGGTCTTAGTTGCAGCTGCATGCACCAGTATTGGATTGGAGAACTATCACGGTAACTCGCTGGAGTCAGCAAAGTCATTCACGGTGCCTCTCATCACTTCGCCCACTGCAACTCGCTTCTCCACCTGCGCTCTTGACTCTGCTTACAGTTCCTCCTATTCGCTGCCAAGAATTTGCAGATGCCTGCAGTGAGAAGCAAGCAGCAGAGACCCTCCTGCCACATCAACTCTATGTCTGCTCTATTGACCTCTTGCCTGGCTCTACGCATCTTCGCAAAGAAGTATGTCCTCAGTCAGCACCCAAAACCCAGGCCATGGAGGTTTATATCCAATACACATTGCAAAAAACCTTTAGTCACAAGTCGACGACCAAGGCTGGTCTACACCCCTGCCAGCCTCTTTCCCTGTTGACTGTATCTGGTGTTCTAGCTATGGACCCCCCAAGTTTAAGAAGTTTCCCGGATCTGGCAAGACATAAAGCCTGAGGGAAGTTATTTGGTACACAAAGGTAATATTGATGCCCCACACCTCCTCCGGAGATTGTGGAAGAAGAGAAGGCTTAAAAGAGGGGATACTGACATGATGTGCACTGCAGTCCCAGTTTTGGACCACAGATAATTCTGTTGGCGCTCCACGCTTCTGCCAGCATTTACTCACCTCTTCCTGCTCCTGCTCCTCTCCAGCCTGCTGCTTGTGGCTGGCGTTCATGTATTCCATCCATACGGCACATGAGAGCCAGATTTCTATTATTAAAAGTGCATCATTATCTCTAATGGCTGGACACCTCCTGCATCTAAAGTTACTTTCTTCCTCTGATCCTTTCCAGTTTGTTGGTGTTCCTGCTGTTAATTTGCACCAGTGACTGAATTCTGTATTTCCTGGTTTTGACCCACTTCGATGGACTTCTAAATACTCTCTGCCTGATGCCTACTCTGACCACCTTGCCTGTGACTTGGTAACTTCTCTGCCTTCCACCAGCTTAAACCTCTCTGTCTGTGATTCGACTACATCTCTTCATGCTCCCTGTGCACCACATTTGTCACTTCAGCTGTCTCTGGCCACGTCAGGAGTAACGACCTGGGAGTTCCCTGCAGCCAAGTCCATCCCACATTGCAACGGGCTCTGGTGAATACCAGGGAGCTTCTTAGGTTCCTCCCCTCTGCATGGTCTGAGTTACCTCTTGTGTTGACCCAGCAGATCCACACCTGCAGCCTTTGCAAAGAGCTCATAATCTATGACAAAATAGTTATGGCACATAGTGGTGCTAGTCCTTTACAATGTTCCAATCTTTTGAACTACATAAAGCTATATGAGATAAGTCACCTGCGCAGTATCTGTGTATAGGCATATCTGAAGTACATTAGGGTGCATGGCATGTAGAAAAACTATTGATTAGGTATTCTGGGGAATAAATGTTACAAAAAGAATGGGGTCAATTTATGGGATGTCATAGACCTTCCTAAAAAGATGCGTTTCTAGGGTTTGCTGAAAATGCTTGAAAAGGTCTTAGAAATAGTCTGGATATTTTAGAGAATTGCATGTGAAAACTCTTGGGGCCACATGTATGAAAACTGTCTAGGTCTAAGACTTTCCTTGTTGCCTATAGCAACCAATCAGAGCACCCCTTTCATTTCATATAGTGCTCTGAAAAAAATTAAAGGGGCACTCTGAATGGTTGCTATGGGCAACAAGGAAAGTCTTAGACCAAGACAGTTTTCATACATGTCCCCTTGGAGTCTTGGTTAGGCAGTAGATAGAGATGAAGGAGATGTAAGGAGGTGCAGCACTGTAAGAGAGCTTAGTGGAAGAGCATGATAAGTTTAAATATATTCTAAATTAAATGGCAACCAGTGCAGTGACTGGCACAATGTCAAAAAATAAAATTGCTAAAAAGCAGCACCAATGACTTCTCCCGGTTTTTCTGTTCAGAATGCAACATCCCGCCATAATTGGTCAATCCTTAGCCATCACAATAGTCCACAAAAAAAATAGAATAGTCTACACTTTACTGTAAACCTCTGATGGATTAAAGATAAAAGAAGAACCTTTTTTGGAGGTGTGTAAATCTGTTCTTTCGTGCACAGGGTAGAGGCACCAGTGTAGCAGCTGAAAAGATAGATGAATCTGGTGGCTGCATTTATGAAACAGCAAGGGTTGAAGGAGAAAAAGTAAATGATACACTGAACAAGCAGTCCAAGAGATTGAAAATAAACAAGAGACAACCGTATCTGTAAGACCAAAAGAATAGAGCATAGTAATTAATAGTTGGTAATTCACAAGGATCAATAGAGAATAGTTGCTGTTGCTTTTAGCCATCAGGAGATCATTTGAGGCTTTTATAAGGACAGTTTCTGTAGAGTGTGCAGTGTGGAATCCAGATTGCAAATGGTCTTGAAGAGAGTTATCAGAAAGATAACTGACTTAGCAAGAGTAGACTAAAGGTTCCAGGAGTTTTGAGATGAAGAGGAAATTAGAGACAGGTTGGTATTTAGCCTCACTGAACAGGTAAAGATATCTTTTTTCAGAAATGTTGTAATAGCAGCATGTTAAAAAGAGGAGTGAAGGACACTAGAAGTAAGACAGATTTTAAATATGTGATTTAGGCGAGTAAGGGTGCTTTCACACAGTGCGTTTTTGATGCGTTTTTCAATGCGGTTTTTGTGCAGGAAGGCACAGCAAGTAATGCTGTACATTGCTGCACAAAAATCGCCATAAATTCGCGGTAAAATCGCAGCAATGTACAGCATTACTTGCTGTGCCTTCCTGCACAAAAACCGCATTGAAAAAACGCATCAAAAACGCACCAAAAACGCACTGTGTGAAAGCACCCTTACAACAGCCGGGGAAAGAGACTGAACAAGGTGTGATGGGGTATGATCCCCAATGCAGATAGCAGGGCAAGAAGAAGAAAGGAGCCAGGATACTTCTTCTCCAGTTATTGGGTCAAATGCTGAAGGTGCTAAGAGAAAATACAGGAAACAAACAGAAGGACAGCACCTTGTTAGTACATTTAGGATTGGTCTCCCTATTCACTTAGTTCCACTCACCATTTGTAGGAGACTAATACACATATAACCCTGCCAAGTTATTTCTGATGTCCTACATTCAAGATGTTTCGAAGAAAAACTCTCAGGGGTCCTCTTCTAAAAAGAAGAATGGGAATGTTATGAGGGTACTGGAGGAATACCTAGAAAGAAATGTGGCTTATCCTCAAGCCATGCTGATTTCTAGTATATAAATATGAGGAAAGCATACACCACCATGGAAGCCATGTTTCTGTGAGAGCCAGCAAGTTGAGAGAGTTTGAAAGAAATAACAGGGACTTGTAGGAAAACTGTCCAGGTCTAGGCTCTGATGGGCTATGGGCTACAAAGAAAGTGTTACACCTAGACAGTTTTTATACATGCCGTCATAAGTCTTGAATAAAGGTGAGTTTGTTGTACACTGACTTAGAAATCTAGAGCGCATAGGAGACAGAAAAGACATACAACAAATACTAATTAGCTCTAGAACTTTACTCCCTATGGCAGGTAAGAAATTGAAGTTAGCATCAAAATAAGGTGGACCAGGTTAGTTGAGATGTCCCCTGAAGCTAATAGCAGGAGAATAGCATACGTGCTGTTGACAAGCGCTGTGCATGTTTGTTTAATGTACATTGAAAGCAGTATAACAAAAATTATGCCAGGCTAACTCCGCTCTTTCACTATCATCCTCCATTTGCATTGTTAAATTGTGTCTTTTCTTCCTTTTTTTTTATTGTAACATCAATTTTTTTTTTTTCTGTAAGAAAATATGAGACATTCATAGAAGAACCCCAAGGACCACTTATTATTTACTCTTTCAAACCAAGAGAATGGGAGAACTGGTGTTCCAATATTTCTTTGTTTCAGGACAAGTTGCTACTTATGTGTTATTTCAATCTGGGGGCAAACAATAAATCTCCATGGAAACATTATTCGCTTGTAGCAAGAGAGAAAAAGGATGTTTGGTACCTACATTAGCAAAGCTCCCATTATCTCTGGTGTTACTACCCCTAGGAGAGTGACAATACCAATTAACCCTGGTTATCTCTGTCTAGTAGCCGGCAGAATATTCTAGAATTAGGGGACTAGACGGCCAGCGCTTCACTCATCAAGCTGCAGCCAAAATCACATTTGCTTTGTGTTGTTTTTTGCTCTTTTAAGTATACAATAATTAAAAAAATTACGTTGTATCATATTAACAAAGATTTCTATGCAATTTTTCCTAAAACAATGTAAATATTAGTATTGGATTCATTCAGATTTGGATTTATATACTTTAGTTATAATAAGTAGAGATGGGCGAATTTCTCAAAAATTCGATTCGGTGACTTCGCCGAATTTTCCGACAAAATTCGTTTTGGTCCGAATTGCTTCGGGACGAATCGCATTAAAAACAGCTCTGTCCAGGCCGCCCAGAGCCTGCAGGGTGCTGTAGAACGTAGTGCCATGCTTAAATATGCAGAGGGAGCTTGGTTTGGTCTTCATACAATGTTGTGTTTTAGTATGACACGCACATGACTGCCGCCGCTCTTAGAATCGCTTCACTATAAAATTCCCTGGGCACTTAAGAGGGCAAAACTGACCAAAAAAACTGAAGCGGGAATGTAGCCTGATAAAGTCATGGCAGCGAAAGCTGGAAAAAAACAAGCTGAGAGCTCAGGTGGCAACATTGTGAAGGTGTGGGAGGGGACGGGGGCAGCCACACAGCATAGGAAAACGTGGCACAAGTATTTGGAGGGGCAAAAACGAGGAGCCACGAGTGGCACATATGACTGAGAGCGTGGAGGTCACGACGCAGCAGCGCAGCATGAGGTCAGACAGTGGCACAATGAATTCTGTAGGTGGCAAAACAGGAGTAGGCCACAAGAGTGGCACAATGACACAGTGTGGAGTTGAGATCAACGAGCAGCAGCAGCATGAGGTCAGACAGTGGCACAATGACATTCTAGAGGTGGCAAAAAAAGGAGTAGGCCACAGAGTGGCACAATGACAGAGTGTGGATGTGATGGCAGGAGCAACAGCATGAGGTCAGAGAGTGGCACAATGACACAGTGTGGAGGTGGGTGGCAATACCACTCCCTGGTAAAGATGGTGGTAGGCAGATGGAGAAACTGGCAGCAGATGTGTGGTATCAGGCGGGTGACGGCATCTGAATAGTGGCTGAGGCAGGTAGTTTGAACCCAGACTCATTTCTCACAGTTTGGGTGAGGCGTCATGGCTGATGTAGTCTGACGCCTAAGGCATTGGTGTTTGGAAATCCTGGCCGATCCACGCCTGATTCATATTGACAAAGGTCAGTCGTTCCACATTTCCCGTGGACAAGCGGGTTCTCCTTGGGGTAACGATGGCCCCCGCCACACTGCACACCCGCTCGGATGCCACACTACTGGCCGGGCAGGACAGCTTCTCCACTGCAAACTCGGCAAGTTGCGGCCACACATCCAGTTTGGCTGTCCAGCGGATCTTCTAACTAGGGTGGCAGAGTGCTGTCCAAGTAGACCACCACCTGTTGGTTCAGGGACTGCTCCAGGTTCTGCTGCTGCTGCTGGCGACTGCCCTCCTCACTAGGCGGGTGAAGGAAGCTGCTCATCAGTGACTCCAGACTTAGGTTACTGCTGATGGAGCTGGTACTGCTCCTACCGCCTCACCTTCCCCCAGCAGCCGCGGCAGTAGTACATAGTCGTAGGAGTAGTGAGCGCTGAAGAACCCCCCGGTCAGACCTGTCAGAGGAGGGACGATGCCGCACATAGGAAGCTATAGTATTTGAGTTTGTCCTCCCTCTCAGCAGCTGGGAAAAAGGCTCCCATTTTGGACCGGTAGCGAGGGTCCAATAGGGTGGAGAGCCAGAAGTCATCCCTCTGCCGGATGGTGACTATTCGGCTGTCACTAGCCAGGCAAATCAGCATGCTGCGGGCCATCTGCACAAGTGACTCCGAGGGGCTCCCTGCCTCCATCTCCACTGTATACTGCCACGGTGCTTAGGGGTCATCTGCCTCGTCTTCCTCATCTCCATCTACCTCCTCCAGCTGCTCCTGCTCCTCCTCTCTTGTCACCTGGGTAGAAAATCCACTCATTTCACCAGACAATCCTTCTGCTCCAATTTCCTTCTCCTCCTCCTAATCCTCCTCCACCTCAGTCCCCACCTGCCTCATGTGGCCGCAAGATGTAGTCGCCACGTCTCCAGTCCCCTGCCCAGACAGATTTTTCAGCATCTGTTCCAGGACATGAAGCAGTGGAATGATGTTATTCATCCCGTAGTCCTAGCGACTGACAAATAACGTCGCCTCCTCGAATGGCCTCAGCAAACGGCAGGTGTCACACATGAGCTGCCACTGCCACTGGTACTCCTGTCCGCCTGGATCATCAAAAAATCATTAATGGCCTTTCTCTGTTCATACAGTCGGTCCAACATGTGCAGGCTGGAATTCCAACGGGGGGAAACATGCATAATCAGAGTGTGTTGGAGGAGGCCGTTCGGGCCCTGCAACTCGAGAGGGTTTCCTGCTTTGCGGGAATGGATGAAGTGCATGCACAGTTTCCTGGCCATTTTCAAATCTTCCTGAAATCGGTGGAAGACTTCAGGATCCTTTTCAAAACCAGATTGAACACTGCGCCATGCAGGGCGCATGACCAATCCTCCGGTCAACACGGACACCATGTTACTTCCCATTGTCCGTCACCATGGTTTCCGATTTGCAGTTTGGCGCGGCGAAAGCCACACCATCGATTTTCTTGCTGCATGACGCGGAGCAGTTCCTCCCCTTGTGACTTCGTTCGCCGAGGTAAGCCAGGTGTAAACGGTGACCGCTGTGCCCTACACATGTGGTAATGTTTGGAGCATTACTTAAGGAGGCTGAGATGGTGGTGGAGGAGGAGGAGGCGGACATGGCCAGGAACCGCAGTTTGACAACGTGGAGGAGAAAGCGGCGTCTCCTGCCCCAAGTTGTTGGTGTGCCTGGCCAGGAAGCACATTCCACCCAGTGAGGCCGTAAAGGAACATGTACTGGCCCTGACCTTAGTTACAGCTCCAGACGCCGCGCTGCCCGTGCACCTTGGAACAAACCAATAAGCTCAAGGACTGGCCCACCTTCTGTTTCTACATATTTAGAATGCTGGTACTTGCCTTTTGGAAAAGAAATTACGGTTGGAACTCTCCCCTCTTGGCTCAGCACAAGCCATTAGTTCTCTGAACGGTGCAGAGTCCCCCCATTTGGAAAGGGAGGGACTGCAATACCAACAACTTGGACAGGAGCACTGTCATATTCTGCACCTTAGGATGGTTGGACGCATACTGTTGTCTCTTTGCTATCGCAAATGACTGCTGGCGCCATAAGTAGCGAGGAGCAGGAGCATCTGGACCAGGAGATATGGCAAGAGAAACAGCTCCCTTCTGCAGAGGTGGTGGAGCCTTGACTGGGTGCAATGGCATTTCGTGCCAAATTTGCGCTGCTGCTGCTGTTGCTGCGGCGGCGAGGGGGACCACAAAATCTGAGCCACGTTTCTTTCCCGGCCACCGGATGGTGACGCTGCATGTGTTGACGCAGGGCCGTGGTGCCAACGTTAGCTCCCTGGCCACGCTTCACTTTCTGCCCACAGATTCTACATATACCCATATTCGGCTCCTCCGATGTCTTAGCAAAGAACGGCCACACCGCAGAGTACGGATTTTACCACCAACGGGTACGCACTTTAGTGACTACTCGCCCTCGCTGTGAGCCCCCTGTGCCGCTACTTTCTTGGACCGTCAAGCGGGTTTTTCTACCGGGCCGCCCTTGGCTCCCGACCTCACACTGCTGCTAACCCCCGCTGACTCACGGCCACACAACCCACTTGCTGGGGGCCCGCGCCTGACGCGCAAGCTGAGCCCTCTTCTCCCGACGATGATAAAGCCCTTGCTTTACCGCTCCCAAGTGCGGTCGGGCTACATCATCATCGATTTGTGTTTCATCGTCACTGGGTGTCCTCATCACCGGGCTTGGGATGGCAGAGGCTGACCCCTCACAACATGACCTCCCATGCCACTCTCCACATCTATACTTTGGCCGCCTACTGCAAAAGCAAGGGATTTTGGGCCCCCATTTCTTCGCTGCCAATTAGCTGCTGACTGCCCTCCTTAAATTGTTCGTCCCCGCTGTATGGTGGCGCTGAGCCCAACCACATAGTAGATTTCGGGCTGAGGGAACCGATGGGACAGTGCGGGTTGGGGACAGGTGAGGGCCGCTGACCCGCTCCCCGGTCCAGCCAGCTAAGGGTTGTGCCCTGACTTTTCCACCGACTCTTGGCTGGGATTGTCAGATGTCATCTGGGAGGAAGGGGATGACCTAGTCAACCAATCAAGAACCAAAGGGGTTTTGCTGAACAACACACGGCCGCTAGATGACAGCGGCAGTTTTGGCCTAAACTGAGTGAACCCTAGTGCGAATCCCCTTGCTGTGCTGCGACCTCGGCCGCTCCAGGAATGTTTATGCAACTGCCACTCGCGGGTTTGAAGAGCCTGCCACCTCTCGTCTGACATACTTTTGTTCTAAAATGTACAGACACTGTTTGATGAAAAATATCGAAATATAAAATACACACCCTGTATTAGACCCCCAAATGAACCTATTTAACAAGCTTGGTAACCCTTTGGGATATAAATTGCGCTCCCCAAATGGCAGGAAAAATGTTACTTGTATGTGCCGTTAAAAACACTGTGTATTTTACTGAATATAAAAGCACAAACAGGCTTAATTAACCTTCGGATATGAATTATGCTATAGGAAAAAATTAAATTTTTGGCGGTGAAAAAAAAACGTTCTTTTACTAAGTACAACTGCAGAAAAATACTTATTAACCCTTGGATGAAATTTTCGCAAAAGAAATGTGCTGCCAACAATTACCAGCTTTGTAAACGTGTTAAAAGCCGGTATTTTACGGAACACAACAGGAAAACTTGTAATTTTAAACCCTTTGGTTATGAATTAATCTACAGGCAAAATTTCTCTTATGCGGTGAAAAAGAACGTTTCTTTTAGTGACCACAACAGCAGAATAACGCTTATTTAACCCCTGGATCTAAATTGCGCAAATGAAATGAGGTGCCAAAAATTAAGTGGTATTTGGATTGTAAAAACGCTGTTTCTTTAACTGAATACAACAGGAACAGGCTTAGATAACCCTTGGATATTCAATGTGCTGTGAGCAGATAGCATTAAAATATATATGCAGCTGCATTGGACGCACACTGGACTTCATTTCCAATACCCCACAAAATCAGAATTAGAACGTAAGAGAAGCAAGCTGTTACACCCCCCAAAAATCGCTGTATAAAAGTGAGTTCTTTAGTATGAGATATCACAAGCAGCAGCAGCGGCGGCAGCAGCTTCCCTACACAGCACAGTGAGAGGAGTGTGAGGAGCGAGCATGGCGCCCGAACTTATATAGTGCGGTGACGTCACAGAATCCCGCCGGTCTCTAATTGGCTTCATCTCTGCACATGTCATGCAGGCTCTGCCCTTCTTCCTCCCAGAGTTCTTTGCTCCATGTAACGCCATGTGCTCGCAGCCATTTTATCAATCAAAAACACGCTTCGTTCCTGCGAATCACCCCAAACTTCGACTTCTTTCAGAATCAAAGTTTTCCTGAAATTCTAAACGAATTCCACATCGTTAGAATCAATTCGCCCATCTCTAATAATAATAACTAAATAGAATAATATTTTTTACAAAAACATTTTAACGCTTATAAAATTTCATTATTATTGGATTATGTTGTTGTATTTGGAACATGACAACTGTGTGTATATTAAGGGTATTGTCCACTAACAAAAAAAAATTCTATGAAGTCGAGGCCTTTGTGGGCAATAAAAAAAAAGCCTAGCTTTCTTCCATCGATGCCGCTCTGGATCTCCCTGGTGAAAAGCTCTTCTTGATGTTTTGGTTCTTGTCCTTAAACACTGGAGGCTCACACTTCAAAAGTCTTTCCTAATGACTTCAGAGAGTTTACTCTCTACATGATGACATCACTAGAGTGGTTTTTTCCTTTTTTGTAACATCACTTTGGACGACATGTATGAACGGGGCTGCGCCAGAATTCTGGTGTCTTTCCAGCCCAAAAACTGGCCCTGTTCACTATATTTAAAATCAGTCGCACTCCAAAATTAGGCGCGTTATAAAGCACCCACGGTTCTTTGTAATGCGCCTGAGAACGGGGGGCGTACTAGAGGTGTGTTGCGCCACAACCGTATGATTCTACACATTTATGACTCTTTATCGGCACATCCAGGCGCATTACTGCTGGAACAGGTAGATCGCTTTAAAAGTGGTTTACCTGAGCCAGAAGTGTCGCTTATTAGCTAGAAAGCGCTAAATTTATGACCCGCAGTAGAACATGTTCTTAGATTCAGGCACATTCTATGCTACTAAAGCACGTCTGAGCGCCAAACATCATACATGTCGCCCTTTGTGTTATTTCTGAAAAGTGCATGTGCGGGCCGGGTGACCATTCCCTTTTAAAACTGACGCGTGACTCATAATTATTATCCCTGCACAAGATATTACTTTTTACTTTAATATCACATTTTTTTGTTTTACTACATTTGGGAAACCCTTTGGGTTTTTCATTCTATTTTGTGTCTATTATTTTTTCAATTCTTTATTTTGAAAAACAAAAGTGAAAGGCGTAAGCAATGCAGAGATATATCACCAAAACATTCACAGTGATTAATAAGCAGCCTGAATTGATCAATCCATGCTATTGTAAAAACGGAGACTTTACCAACTGAAGAGCTTAGATACTGAAAGGTGCTAAAAGGGAATCCTTTTATCAAGAAGCATTTGCCTAGGTAGCAGAAACACATAAACACAAACATAATGCATTAATAAAGATGAAGGGTGGAAGACAAAGAAAAGAGAGGGAAGAAGAAAACAGGGGAAAAGAGGAGAAAAGAAAAAAAGAGAGAGGAGATGTACAGGTTAGAGCCAGGCTGGAGCAGGTACCAGGAACCAGGAGCACAAGGTCAACATTAGTCGTGGAACACCAATAAACTGGCAAGGAAGCCAGAGAAAGTGTCCTAATAAAGTTGAGGTTTGAGGTGATTCAGTGTGAAGAGTGCACTGGCCCTTTACATCTGAAAGAGCTGGTGTGCAAACACTAGGAGATGAGAACACGCTAATTGAGACAGTGAGCGGAGCAGAGGCGGGGAGAGATGAGTGTCTGGCAGGACGACGGCAGCAGAAATGAGCGCGTCCACGGAGTATGGGTTATTCTGAAAGGATACCCACTGTTTGGCACAGCATGTTTACCACTGGACAGAGCTTTTGGGCACATTAGTCAGCGTGTGAACTTTTTAAATTGACCTGACTGGGACTGCAGTGTGCAGAGGACTAAAGCGCCTGCAGGTGGGATTCTGTGATTCTTAAAGAGCTGGTGTGCACATACTAGGGGATGAAAACACGCTTACTGAGACAGTGAGTGGAGCAGAGGCGGTGAGAGATGAGTGTCGGGCAGGACACCGGCAGCAGACATGAGCGCGTCCACGGAGGTTGGGTTATTCTGAAAGGATACCCACTGTTTGGCACAGCATGTTTACCACTGGACAGAGCTTTTGGGCACATTTATCACGTTTAACTTTTAAATTGACCTGACTGGGACTGCAGTGTGCAGAGGACTAAAGCGCCTGCAGGTGGGATCGTGATTCATGACAGCAGCCCACAGCATTTCCATTTACAGCTTTTCACTTGATTTCCCATTTAAAAGCCCCATATGGACTCACCGGGGTAAGTGTGATCTAATTATTGCTTAACCCCATATTCGCCGGTTTGGTGCCTCTACTTTGGTCAGTTATCCAATATATATACTGTATCGGGAACATCCTGTTTGAAAAATTTCCATAACTTTGAATCATTCTTTTCAGTTTATATCTATGTTTGATGCTGCTTTCTTTACTATTCACACATATCAGGTTGTCCCCTTTGCAATTCCTGTATAACCTAGCAAGCAGGGGCGCAGCTATAGGGGGTGCAGAGAAAGCAGTCACTACCAGGCCCACGAGCCTGAGGGGGGCCCAAAGGACCCTCAGCTATTTTCACAACATTTGGGGGCGTAATTTCCCCCCAATACGCCGTGTGGGGGGGGCGGGGGGCGGGGGGGGGAGCAGGGGGGGCACACCTGCCGGGCCCCTAACTTCATTCCAGCGGGAAAGTATTTCCCGCTGGGAATTCCCATGTCACTTATCTCCCCCCCCGGGGATTCGCCGACAGGAAGGAGACGTAATCCAAGTTCTCAAAGAAACTGTGGATTCGTAATGACGGGGCGATTCCAGCCCTAATTCTGCACTACAGCGATTAATTACGGGCTTAAATACGTCCCATTTTAACCCTTTTAACAAGGGCCCAGTCCATACGACACAACCAGTTTACAGGGGCACGTGGTAGGCGGGGGCCCTTTTAAAGATTTTGAGCATGGAGCCCAAGCTTAAATGGTTGCAACCCCTGCCAGCAAAGAAACCCATCGGGACTTTTTTTGGACTTTATCATCAGATTGTTATTTCATTGGGCCCCCGCCAATCAGGGAGCTCCAGGATGTAATAGCCAAGGTTCTGGGTGGGGCCGTCCTTATGGAGACGATATCTTCATATTGTTTGCTAGGCAGTCTATAGCATACAGTGTGATAGGTTAAAATTGGGCCCTCGACACGACTTTGAGGTTTTGCATATCATTCTCCAGTTCATCTCCAAGAGCCCTCTTACTTTTGGACCTTATGGATGATTTTTAGTCCGTATTTTATAGGATTATTAAAAGTAAAGTTTAATGGTGGGGCGTGGCCTGGACCTGCATGGCGGAGGACGCATAGTCTGAGAGCTCCGTGGAGGATTTGTACACCGGTCACACAACTAAACCTACACTAGCGACATCAAAACCGTTAAAGAAGAGAGGGGAAGTCACAGTGAACCCAAACTTGACGCCTTTATGGTCGGTCGCATAACGCCAACGACGCGATCCCCGGAGACCCGAGGTCCGGGCCTCACGGCGGACCCGTGCAGGAAAACGGCGCCGCTACAGCCGACAGTATAAGAAGAGCCGGCGCATGGACACAGACGTAGGACATAGCAGTCATACCGCATACGGAGATTGGAGACTGCGATCCGTGGTCTACCACCCGAGGGACCCTTCGGCACAGCTCTGGTACTTGTGAGTCAATCCCTGCTCGCCCCAAGCGCCAACCTTGGCCAAGGCGGCCTTTTTCACACGCAGCAGTTCTGCAGTGTCCCTGCTGCTTCTAGGAACAAATAAACCCGACACCGCTCCTTCAGAAGCTACGCAAATCCTAGCTTGCTACCTCACCTAGAAGCTCATGCAAGAGAGACTTCCCCAACACAATTCTATCGTAAACACACCAGACACTGTTATCTCCCTACATGTTGCCATTTTTATGACAAAGAATTCTATTTACTAAACTGTGTCATAGCACTCCTGCTTACTCCAAACACAGAAGAATCACCTGACTCCCCTGGAACTTTCACTTGCTGTGAATCTTAGAGTCTTCTTCCTCAACGTTACACTTTAATCACTTCCCCGCTGGGATTATAGATTTCTGCTGTATTTCACACCCCGAAGACAGTGGGGATCCTCACTAGATCCTTACTATTGTGGGTCAGAGGTGAAATACTGTCAGAATAACATAATATTACACCCGGATCTGAAACGACCAGACCCCATCCTGAGTGGTTAGTCACTGGCTACCCTCCTGGGAAGACAAACGCTGTCACACCTGGTACTGGGCCATACTTACTGATAAGAAACAGCTTTCTCCCCGTGCTAAAGAGTAACCAGTACACTAATAATAGATTTCTGCAGCTGATTTATAAGAAGTGTGCGCTCACATAACCATAAAAGACGCTGCCCTGATCCACAACAAATGCCACATTGTGAACTGATACTTACCTAAAATTTGATAAACTCCACTATCTTCATAAAAGAGTGGGCGGAAAGAAAAAGGAAAAAAAAAAAAAAAAAAAAAAAAGGGGTATTACATACCCATACCCAACAAAGAAAAACTTCTCCCAAGAGGCTGACCCTTGGATTCCTTAAGATCCTCTTTAAACCCCCCAAGCGACGACCGAAGATTTTGCCCACTAATTAGAAACCTCGCCGCGCCAGTGACCTAAGCTAACTCTCCTGCTACTACTGAGATCAAAGCACACATCCGCATATTTTGCCTAGAACATTAAACTGTAGACAACGATATACACATCCTTAAAAGCCTCAACTCCCACAAACCTCAGACCCAACTAAAATGGGAGGAACCTCTAAACGTAACAAACCACAAAAACCAACAAAACTCACAGAGTTTTTTCCAGAACTCCCCATCCGATTTGCATCAGAAAGTCGACAGATCCCAGCGATCCCCGATCTCCCCGACCCCCTCTCGAACCGGAAGTCGCTTGGACATTGAATACAAAATTCCTTTCAACAACTCGTCTTCATGCGGCAGGCTACACTGCACGTCTATGTCGCTTCTTTTAGGGAAAAATCTCCGGTCAGATTCCAAACATATGATGTGTAGACCTAAGAAGGATATACACACCCTAGTTTCTAGGGCAGAGCATATCGATCAAAGACTTGGAGATATTTTGTGGCCTCTCACAATTTGCTCATAGATGCTAACCCTCCAATCTGGAAGAAGAAGTACAAAAAATAAACAGCGCACAAGAGATGACTTAGAAGATCCGTTCCAGAAACTAAACAACATACTGCAATTAGAATGTCCCTGAATCGGTTGGATCTGATCAACTCCTACCATACCTAACAGATTTAATGGCGTTGGTCCTTCCTGAAGCTTCGTCTTTAGACCTCACTATAGACAGGATACACAGACTACCGAAACCAAAACACCTTCCAACATCAGTTCCCAGAGATATAATCGCGAAGATTCACTTCATCCGTACTTAAAGCATGATTTTTTCTACGAGCCCTGAAGAAAGGACGACATCACTAACCGGACCAGATTTACCAACTTACTATTTTCCCCGGACTGATCCGGCGGGCACCATCCCGCAAAAAGAATTCTTGCCCTATACGAAATTGCTGCGAGATAACAACATCAACTATCACTGGGGATTTCCAGTTAAATTGATCATTTCTAGAGACAACTCCACGTTCATATGTTACTCCCCCACGGAGGCCAGAGACCTCCTTGTGTCCTGGGATCTACTCACCACGCCTCCGGCCTTTCCGAGGAAAAGAACAAGAAACAAACCAGAACTCATATCTCCACTATGGTCGGAGAAGCAGACCCGTCGCCATCCTCCTCTCAACTCCACGTGAACTGCTAGAATTATCTCCCACAGGCTATATATCCACCTGGACCTCCTCTACGGACAACTGGTCGTACAACTCTACCACAATTGTCCTTGCTCGCCCAGTATGGTTCTGTGGTGGACTTCACCCCTCAAACATTTCCAGTGCAGACGGAAATCTGCCACAAGGCCATAGGCTTTTCATCAAGATAGTACCTTCTTTTTCCAGAGTAACTAATGATTACTTACAGCTTTCTCTCTGTATGTTGTTCTAGTCCATTTTGAGCCTCTAGAAATGCAGGTGCGGTAACATGTCCTTGTCGATATCCTCACTCTCACATCAACACATTACTTTACCTAAAGTAACCTTGGTAACAAGATGGGTATAAAATTTTATCAATGAATGTGAACGTGCTTGAATTCACCCGCATAAGAGATGCAATGGCTTGGAATGAAATATTACGCTCTAAAGCGATGAGTCTGCTTACAAAGAGACCCATCTTACTCTGCGGTGGACTCGACCGACTAAAACATAAAAAATTCCCTTAAAATTTACTCTACCCTCGAAGTGAAAAAAGCCGGCGTAGCGTATTCATTAAAAGGACTCTATAGCTTTCAACTTACTAGCATTAGTTTACTGACCCGAAGGTCGTTATATCATATTGGAAATGTACCTTAAATTCTCCTCACTTACACCATCCTTTCACTGTAACGCCTCACGCACTCCAAATACGCCAAAAAATCTTTTGTTACTAAAACAATCAAAAAAGCCAAAAAACTTGCACACACTGGCCTGATAATCTGCGGGGACTTTAATATGGTCATTAACAAAGCCCGGGACAAATCCACTGGTGGATCCCAGAGATTCATTTAGCTCAGAGATTTTTTGCTAAGGAAAATCTACATGATACACTGGAGATACACACATCCAAAAGAAAAGATTTCACTTTTTATTCGGCGGTTTAAAGCAGTCTTACTACTCCAGAATAGACTATTTCCCTAGTAGATAAAATAAGCACTAAGCAACGTCCATATCCTCGAAGATAGGAATCAGAACCTGGTCGGATCACGCTCCATCCTTTTCTGACTATACAAGATAGATACCGCTCCCCCTTTGTTTTTGTCTTGGCGCGTGAAACACTTTCTTTTTAAAGTCTCCATAGAACGTTAAGACCATTTCCGAAGCACTTAAAGAATTTTATTGACATCAATGCCCCCACTGCCCCTTCACAACACCGACTACTCAGTGTTGCACACACAAGGCCTCAATTAGAGGCATACTGATTGCCATGGCAGCTAGAGGATTAAACGTAAGTAGGGAAAAAAGAGATTAATGATTTATTGGGGAATTAATTACTGAATTAGAAACAAAACTCAAAATATAACCCCCGCCAAAATGATTGAAGATAAACACCAGGGAACCTTAGACTTCAACTACAACAGGCCAAAATGAGAAACTACGAACATTACATTAGCAAAATGCAAATGGAACTTTACCTCAGTTGGAGACCGACCAGGGGAAATTGTTGGCTAAACGTGTTGAAACTTACTCAAGCCAGTTCAAAAATTAACATAAGACAACACCTGACAAAAAAAAAATAAAACGATCCCCAGCAAATAGCTAACACCGTTTGCGAGTACTATAAGCTCCCCTTTCTAACATTGGAAATGAAGTCAATACCCCCCCCCAGCTTTTGTAACCCTCAGAAGCCCTCAGAATTCCTATCTGGGTTAACCAACCTACCCTTACAGAAGAACAGAAATGTTCTCTATATACCCCATAAACAAACCAACGAAGTAGATCATCGTCAATCCATCTAAACTTAATAAATCCCCAGGGTCCCGACGGCTTTACCAATGATACTGATAACTCTTTTCTCAAGTAATTAAACCCATACCTCTTGAAACACATTTAAGTATACATAACCACTATGGGTACACTCGCCCGCAGAAAGTTACATGCCACGATTACCACTAAACCCAAGCCCGGAAAGGAAACTATCCAGTCACAAATTAACAGACCCATCGCCAATTAAATTTGTGACATCAAACTATTTGCTAAAATAATAGCCACCAGACAGCAATCAATCTTACCTTCCCTAGATTAATCTGGACCAGGTATGCTTACGTCCAGGGGAGACAATACAAGAGACAGGGATTAGAAGGGATATTAACTTACTGCACCTAGCTACAAGAACGTACCACGATGACTAATCTCTCATTAGATGGCGCAAAAGCCTTCGAATAGGATTAAACTGGGTATACCTCTCATGAAGACTATATTAAAGTTTGGTTTTAACGTTAATTTTTTCACAAGTCCAATATGTCTCTATACAACCTCCCCCTCAGCAAAAAGCTTGCCTCAGCTATATATTTTTTTTTTACCTCTCTAACTCTTCTTTTCCATATCCAATGGTCTCGTCAGGGATGGCCCCAGTCACCCATTAATCTATGAACCCTGTGCGAAGAGCTCCTTAGCACAATTAATTATAGCATCACCCATAATTTCGGGATTCGATCCTTTAATACTGAACATAAAGCCAGCTTATATGCGAACGAACATTTAATTTTATAGCACAAATCCCTCCCTGACCTCTATACCGGCCCCCAAAAAAAAAAAATTGTAGACCTCCTTCAACAGAAACTCACCATATCATACTAACAAACAATACTCATAAATCGACTTGGTTAGCAGTAAACTGCCCCAAGGGAAATCTCAGATCAACTAAAAAAAATTTAACTTCCTATGGTCGGATACGTATATCACCTATCTGGGAATAAAGCTATTCCCTAACCTCCAACAAACTATAGTCACTAATCTGAAACATTTAATCTCCTCTATATCATTAGAAATACAAAGATAACACACAACTACCCCTGACCCCTGATAGCAAGAAAAAAATCTTACAAAGATTTTACTGCGACGCTACCCAGATTCTTATATGGTCGCTCGTCTCATTTACCTTTCCTTTTTCCCGCAAATCTTCTAAATGACCTACAATCCAGACTCATACGATTTATCTAGGGAGCTAAAAAACCTCGATTTAAAAGGCGAATACCTAAATAGTACACCAATAAATAAAGGAGGACTATCGGTTTCCACATTCTGGTGCAATTATATATTGCAGAAGCAATCCTAGAACCCATTTTCTTTTTTTGGAATGAACCGAAGGTCCCACCATTGACCATTATAAAAGGACAACCACCCTTGTAGATCCACTCAGGATTAAAGATATCCCTAATAGCCACCCACGCCTTGCTAGGACATAGATTACCTAACTGGAGCTAAAACCCTACCTTAACACAACACATAGTCAATGGTTATGGTCCAAACAATTGTTCAAATATGAGAGTTTGGATAGACCGTTCCTCTTGCCCCATAACAAAATTCTGTATCTGGATGCCGCCACACCTCCTATCTCGAGTTTGTGTTTAGAAAGTAGTTGGGGACGAAAACAAAGTCACAAATTGAAGGTTGATACCTTTAAATCCATTTGCCAACCTTCAGGCTGGAGTATAACCTTTCCCAAGCCCAATTTCTAAGCTACTTACAGATTAGGAGTATAGTACAAAAGATACATTGGCCACCTCGCCCATTAACAGTTACTCCTTTCCACAATTTCCTAACATGCAAAAAAGGTTTTGAGAAGGGGCTTTCTGCGGCCTATGCCACGATTTCAAATGAAAACTAACAACTAAACCTGAACTATGCTACCAAGAGGAAAAAGAAATGAAAAGTAACTTTTTCAATTGATAACATGGGTCTAGGCATCTCGGGTCCCGCTTCTTTTCTCTCGTTGTGTCAATCAAATGGGAAAATATCTAGAAAAATACATTAAGGTGTTATCTCACTCCTAAATCGGACTAGCGCATATAACTACTAATCACTCCTAAAGGGTTTCTGTTGGAGGAAAAGTGGAAGGGTAGAGCTCCCTATCACACATTGTGGTGGGAGTGTCCGATTGCTAGGACCATTTGGCGAAGGTGGAAAACTCATCTAATCGGAAGTTCTTGGTTGTCTTATAATCTTAACACCTGAATTGGCGATATTAGATATCTCACTCAGGGATTTCCCTCCCTGCTTTCAAACCACAATGTTCCACATACTGGTGGCAGCGAGATCGGTGATTGCGTATAATTGGAAACTGCCCACACCCTTACCCATTAGGGACGTGATTCATCGTACAAACCTCCAATTTAAAGCAGAAACATGCTTAGCGATTCCCCCTCATTTAGTGGCCAAAACCCGGGCAAACTGGTCTTTGTGGATAGCGTCCAACTACTCTCAAGACTCAAATTAACTCAAATATTAATTCCCTTGAATTCCATACCGTTGTGCTCCCTGAAACAAATCATAACCTGTCAAATTTCTATCTGAATTTACTGTACCACGTACTGCTTGTAATTCATATTGGCTCTGTTTCTTTATTGTTGCCATGTTTGGCATGTTTGTATCTTGGTATTGTCTGGTAAAACTTATAAAAATCAATAAAAATCTATGTTTTAAAAAAAAAAAAAAGTAAAGTTTAATGTCTATTTTTTCCAGTGATTCATTTTTGATTCTTGATGGCACACTGTACTAAGTTTGAGATAGCTTTACTTATCTTGTTATTTGCTCCATTCACTGAAGTATAGCACATATGGAATTACAGTAGAAGTCAAGTCACCAAATCTGCTCTAAAATATTGTCTACACTATTTTTTTTATAAACGACCCACAAATTGTTCAGCACTTTAATCTGTTGTCTCCAGCTCCATAAGGGAATGATTTCCCCCTCACACCCATGATGGGAATTGTAGTTAGATATCGCTACGGGTAAGAAGTAATACATTCTGAGCCTATAATTAGATCTATATTAACATGGTATTCTAAATAATTTGCCCGGTAGCAGGATTTGGAAAGGGCACTATACATCATTGCTTGAGATCTCTCCACGGTGTGATTCGTATAATTACATTTCTCAGGTGGTTGAATTTCCTCAGTCTTGAACTTCACGCTTCATGGCACACCTGAAGCTAATCATAACACGGCAGTACAACACAGGCCCCATCATGCCTGGGAGCTATCATGACTTGCAGCCTCTTTACACTGAGTACGTGAGAGAAATAGACAGGTTGGCTGTGAAACCATGGATGCTCCTGTGGAACAGAGGGAGTTTTTTTTTTTTTGGCTCGCACCTGCAGATTTTATACTAAGCTGGTGAAAACACTACACAATCTGCACAATGTCGTAAGGATGACCTGAAGTGATAGAAACATGAGACAAGAAGTCAGGAGATTAACTTCTGTCGCTAAAATTACACTGTTAAATTGTTCCCAGATACTATGGGCGACATGTTGGAACCTGGCGCCGACTCGCCACTTCTACCTCTGTTCTTAATAGTGTACAATCTGACAGTATGTATGAAAGTGTCTCACAGTACTTTATAAATGTGTCCCATTCTACAACATTGGTCACTAAGGCTTAACCTAGCTTTACGCTTCATTCACAGTTTACACAGTTGTGGTCATTTTTGATTGAATAGAGACCACAGTGTGTTAAGACCTGCTTCTCCTGAGGAACCCTCTCTGAGAAGATTTTATGATATAAGAGGGGGGTGCACTCTTTGTGGCTTTTGTTCTTTCTCTATTTTGCAGAGTTAAATAATTGCACATAAGTTTTCCACCTAAAAGCCTCAGGGCTGTTTAGGTGGGAAAGAAACCCTCGCGTATCGCCACAAGATTCCTCAGGAGTATAAAACAAATGTATGAAGATAATCTCAATCAAACATAAGTCCAAGGCTATCAGGCTTCTATGAAAAATCTCAAAGGGCGACATGTATGAATCACGCCACGTCGGGGCGCTCTTTTCCGGCAGATTTCTGGCGAAATCTGCGCCTGAGTTATGTCGGCGCCGGGGCGCACTCATACATTCCATGTAAAGTCCGCCGCGCCTCGCCAGTGTTTGAGGCGCAGTGCGGGACTTAGGCGCAGTGCGGCGCTGCGCCTATGATTCGCCGCCGGAGGTAGTGCGCTCATACATGCGGGGAAAAGTTCCCTGCGCCTCGCCAGTGTGTGTGGGGCACAGTGCGGGGACATGGGCGTTGTGCGGGACTGCGCCTCACATGTATTCCGATTCGAGACAGGCTGGAAAACAGCGAGAAATCATTAAAGATGTCCGTGCGGAGTATGAATAAAAAAAAATCGCCTTTATAAAGGCGGAAAACATTCTCAGAAAAGAGCTCAAACCTCAAAAATAAAAAATACATTAAAAAAAATCACTTTCCAAAAATCTAGAACGGCGCAATATCAAGAATTAGGATATTGGAAATTGCCGGGAAATACAGTAATTCAAATTCTGAAAGCTATTCTCATTGGTGGGCAGAAACCGGCCAATCAGAATAGGAGCGACAGTGAACCATTAAAACCTATGGAGAACTATTGACCAATCAGAATCAAAGGCGGGACAGTTCAAAATACAGTAAAAATGCAGAAAAGAGCTGATTGGCTGAGCTAGCGGGGGCTTGGCTATCCCGACCAATCAGAATAGGAGCGACAGGGACCCATTATAGCCTATGGAGAAGTTTGAACCAATCAAAATCAAAGGCGGGACAGTTCAAATACAGTAAAAATGCAGAAAAGAGAGCTGATTGGTTGAACTAGCGGGGGCTTGGCTATCCCAGCCAATCAGAGCACGAGCTACTTCTCCCATTGTAGTCTATGGAATGAATCTCGGCTCTCAGCGCCGTGCGGCATGGAGTATGATTAAAAAAATGGGAGTAAATAAAATATGGGAGTAAATAAAATAAAAAATATTAATCAATAAAATCAGGTTTATTTCTTTTATTTTCGTTAGCCAAGGATCAATAGTATGGGTGTAACGAAAATAAAGAAATAAAAAGGATTTTATTGATTTAATTTTTTTTTCTTTACCCCCATATTATTATTCATTTTATTTACACATCGGGACAACTTCGGCAGTATTATCATTTGATTTCGGCCATGTAAAGTTTTATTTCAGATTGCATTAGAAAACCCATAGGAGCGTCGCTCGCTCTCCCATTGGTCCAAATAACCGCGCCTCTTTTAACTTAGCCAATCACAGAGCTCGCTCTGAATTTCTTTTTCCCCATAGAACTCTTGAGAAAGTAGAACGCGCTCTTATTGGCTAAGCTGGACGAGCCCCCGCCGCTTCAACCAATCAGCTCGTTTCTGCCTTTTTACTGTATTATGAACTGTACCGCCTTTGAATATGAATGTTCAATTGTTATCCATAAGTTATAATGTGTCCCTGTCGCTCCTATTCTGATTGGGCAATTCTCCTCCATAGGTTAGAAAGGGACATTGTCGCTCCGATTCTGATTGGCTGGTTTATGCCGACCAATCAGAAGAGCTTAAACAATTTGAATTACTGTATTTCCCGGCAATTCTCTCTATTGCAATTCCTTATGTAGCGTCGGTCTCGGCGACAAACGTGTTGTTAGGAATTTAACTGATTTATTTTTATAGAAGGCTTAAGCGCTTTATCTGATAATGATTGACACGTAATAAAAAGGATTTTTTTATTCATACTCCATGCCGCACGGCGATGAGCGCCGAGATTGCATTGGACCGATCTCTCCATAGACTACAATGGGAGAAGTAGCTCGCGCTCTGATTGGCCGAGATAGCCAAGCCCCCGCTAGTTCAATCAATCAGCTCTTTTCTGTATTTTTACTGTCCCGCCTTTGATTTTGATTGGTCAAAACTTCTCCATAGGATTTAATGGGTCTTTGTCGCTCCTATTCTGATTGGTCAATTCTCCTCCATAGCTTATAATGGGTCTTTGTCGCTCCTATTCTGATTGGTCAATTCTCCTCCATAGCTTATAATGGGTCTTTGCCCGCTCCTTTTTCTGATTGGTCTTTTCTCCTCCATAGCTTTAATTAGAGATGGGCGAATTGATTCTAACGAAGTGGAATTCGTTTAAAATTTTTCAGGAAAACTTCGGTTCTAAATCGAAGTCGAAGTTTGGGGTTTACTTCGGAGTGAACGAAGTGTGCTTTTGATTGATAAAATGGCTGCGAGCACCCTGGCGTTACATGGGACAAAGCACCTGGGAGGAAGAAGGGCATAGCCTGCATGGGCATGTGCAGAGATGAAGCCAATCAGAGACCGGCGGGATTCTGTGACAAAACCGACTATATAAGTCCGGGGGCGACGCTGTGAGCTCATACCGCTCTCCCCTGTACTGATCAGGAAGGTGCTGCCGCGGCTGATTGTTAATGAAGTACTTATTTTTATACATCGATTTTTGTGGTGTGTATCAGCTTGTCTCAGTGACTGCTTATCTTAATGTTCTATTTCTGATTTTTTGGGGTATTGTATCTGAAGTCCTGTGTGCGTCCACTGCTGCTGCATATACATTTTAATGCTATCTGCTCACAAGCACATTGATAATCCAAGGGGGATCTAAGCCTGTTCCTGTTGTATTCATTAAAAAAACAGCGTTTTTTAAAAATTTCAAATACCACTTCATTTTTGGCTGTCAATTCTTTTGCGCAATTTACATCCAGGGGTTAATTAAGCTTTGTTTTTCTGCTGTGGTGACTCCAAAAAACCGTCTTTATCACTGTCAAAAACTACAATTTTCCTGTATCCTAATTCACAAGCGAAGGTTAATTACAATTCTTTCTCTTGTTGTGTAGCGTAGAAAACGCGCAATTGTAACACGCTTCAAAGCTTAGTAATTTGTGGCTGCTCAATTCTTTTGCGCAATTTACATCCAGGGGTTAATTAGCGTTGTTTTG
>JAODAL010039382.1:0-38066 GCA_025379985.1 Phyllomedusa bahiana | reverse complement strand
CAGAGGGGCACAATGACAAGGGGGGGGACGCAGAGCAGCATGGGGCGGCAGTGGACAATGACATTTGGAGGTGGAAAAAAACTGGAGTGGCCAAGAGGGCACAAGACAGAGAGTGGAGTGGTGGCAGGACAACACGCATGAGGTCAGAGAGTGGCACAAGACACATGTGTGGTGACGCACAGCAACAGCGCAGCAAGCATGAGGTCAGAGATGTGGCACAATGACAGAGTGTTGGAGGTGGGTGGCAATACCAGTCCCTGGTAAAGATGGTGGTAGGCAGATGGAGAAACTGTCAGCAGATTGTGCATCAGGCGGGTGGCGGCATCAGAATAGTGGCTGAGGCAGGTAGTTTGAACCAGACTCATTCTCACAGTTTGGGTGAGGCGTCATGGCTGATGTGTCTAGTAAGGCATTGGTCGTGTGGAAATCCTGGCCGATCCACGCCTGATTTCATCTTGACAAAGGTCAGTCGTTCCACATTTCCCGTGGACAAGCGGGTTCTCCTTGGGTAACGATGGCCCCCGCCTCACTCAAACACCGCTCTGATGCCACACGACTGGCCGGGCCGGACCGCTTCTCCACAGCAAACTCGGCAAGGTGCGGCCACACATCCAGTTTGGCTGCCCAGTAGTCCAGCGGTATCTTCTAACTGGGTGGCAGAGTGCTGTCCAAGTAGGCCACCACCTGATTGGTTCAGGGACTGCTCCAGGTCCTTGCTGCTGCTGCTGGCGACTACCTCCTCACTAGGCGGGTGAAGGAAGCTGCTCATCAGTGACTCCAGACTTAGGTTGCTGCTGATGGCGCTGGTACTGCTCCTATCCCCCCACCTTCCCCCCGCAGCCGCGGCAGTAATACGTGAGCACTGAAGAACCCCCGGTCAGACCTGTCAGAGGAGGGACGATGCCGCACATAGGCAGCGGCCAACTGACTACGGAGGATTTCCCTATAGTATTTGAGTTTGTCCTCCCTCTCAATAGCTGGGAAAAAGGCTCCCATTTTGGACGGTAGCGAGGGTCCAATAGGGTGGAGAGCCAGAAGTCATCCCTCTGCCGGATGCTGAATATTCGGCTGTCATAGCAGGCAAATCAGCATGCTGCGGGCCATCTGCACAAGTGACTCCGAGGGGCTCCCTGCCTCCATCTCCACTGTATACTGCCACGGTGCTTGCGGGTCATCTGCCTCGTCTTCCTCATCTCCATCTACTCCTCCAGCTGCTCCTGCTCTTCCTCTCTTGTCACCTGGTAGAAAATCCATTCTTTTCCCCCAAACAATTTTTTGCCCCAAATTTTCTCCCCCCCCCCCTTTTCAGTCCCCAGGGGACTCTTGGCCCCGGATGTTCGCCCGTCTCCAGCCCCCGCCCCGACAGTTTTTTTCAGCTTTTCCCAGGACATGAAAGGGGAATGACTTTATTCACCCCATTGGCGACTGACAAATAACGGGGCCTCCTCGAAGGCCTCAAAAAGGGAAAGGTTAAAACGATGACGCCCTGGCTGACATCAAAGTTAAAGGGGGATACTCCGTGCCTGATCATAAAAAAAATTTTAAAAGGCCTTTCCTTTTCATCAGTTCCAACAGTCGGCGGAATTCCAAGGGGAAAAAACAGGTTTCCCAGGGGGTTTTGGGGGGAGGCCTTCGCCGCTGCAATCGGGGGTGTTCCTGGTTGTGGGAAATTTGGATGAAGTGCATGCACAGTTTCCGGGCCATTTTAAATTTTTTTAAAATTTGGGAAGATTTGGGAACCCTTTTCAAAAACCAGTTTTTGAACCGTGCGCCATGCAGGGCGCATGGACCACCCTCCTCGGGCAGGGGGGACACATGTTCTCCCTTGCCCGTCACCAGGTTCCGTTTTGCGTTGGCGGGGGAGAAAGCCACAATCGTTTTCTTGCGCAGACCGGACAGTTCCTCCCTGTTGGGCTTTTGTTTGCGAGGCAAGCCGGTGTAGAACTGCGGACACCGCTTGCCCAACATTGGTATGATGGAGCATACTTTGGGCTGGATGGTGGTGGGGGTGGGGAGGAGGGGGCGGACATTGGGGCAACCCAGTTTTTACAACTTGGGGGAAAAAGCGGGTTCCTGTCCAAGTTGTTTGGGGTGCCTTTGGGGGAAAACATTCACCCAGTGGGGCCGAAAGGACATTATGGCCCTGACCGTAGTTACAGTCCAGGCTCCCGCTGGTGCACCTTGGGAAAAAACCGATAAGCCAAGGACTGGCCCCCCCTGTTCTACATATTTATGAAGTGCGGGGACGCCTTTTTGGAAAAGAAATTACGGCTTGGAACTCTCCATCTTTCGGCTCGGTACAAGCCATTCTTTTCTGAATGGTGGCAAGTCCAAGATTGGAAAGGGAGGGACTGCCGTACAACAACTGACAGGAGCATGGTCACTGCCTCAACTTAGGATTTGGTTGGACGCATACTGTTGTCTCGTTGCAATCCGCCTCGCTGAACGCCTGCTGGCCGCCATGAGTAGCGAGTAGCAGAAGCATCGGACCAGGATATGATGTCCAAAGAGGAACTAGCTTCCCTTCTGCAGAGGTGGTAGAGCCTTGACTGCTGCAATGGCCATTCGTACCACTGGGCGCTGCTGTCTGCTGTTGCTGCGGCGGCTGGATGGACCACCCAGCTCTGAGCCACGTTTCCACCCAAGCACCGGATGGTGATGCTGCATGATGTTGACGCAGGGCCATGGTGCCAACGTTAGCTCCCTGGCCACGCTTCACTTTCTGCCTCACAGATTCTACATATACCCATATCGGCTTCCTCCGGTTGTCTTAGCAAAGAACTGCCACACCGCCGAGTATTGGATATGTACGCCAACCGCTCTGCACCTGAGTGACACTGCCGCTGCTGCCTCAGCTGAGCCCCTTGTCCGCTACTTTCTTGAACCGCGAAGCGGGTTTTTTTACCCCTTGGCCGCTTGGCCCCGACCTCGACACTTCTGCTACCCTGCTTGACTCACGGCCACACAAACCCACTTGCTGGCTGCGCGCGCTTCCTGACGCGCAAGCAGATGCCCTCTTCCCTCCTGACGATGATGAAGCCCTTGCTTCACCCGGACTCCCAAAGTGCGGTCGGGCTACATCATCATCTATTTGTGGTTTCATCGTCACTAGCTGTCCTCATCACCGGCCTTTGGGTATGCATGAGTTTTGACCCCTCACAACTGACCTCCCCATCCACTCTCAACATCAATACTAGCCAGCCTACTGCAAGAACAAGGGATATTGGGGCCCCATTCTTCGCTGCCAAGTAGCTGCTGACTGCCCTCCTCAATTGTTTCATTCTCGCTATATAGGTCGGCGGCTGAGCCCAGACCACATAAGTAATCTCTGGCTGAGGGAACCATATGGTACAGAGGCGGTGAGGACAGGTGAGGGCCCGCTGACCCTCCCGGGCCATGCCACAAGTTGTGTCCGACTCTTGGCTGGGGTTGTCAGATGTCATCTGGGAGGAAGTGATGACCTAGTCAACCAATCAAGAACCCTTGGGTTGCTAAGTCAGCACACGGCCGCTAGATGACATCGGCAGTTGGGCCTCACCGAGTGTACCCCGCTGCGACAACCCTCCCCTGCTGTGCGCGACCTGGGCCTGCTCCAGGAATATTTTGGTGCCACTGCCACCCGCAGGTGAAGAGCCTGCCACCTCTCTGTCGACGATACTGTTTTTCTAAAATGTATAGACACGGTTTGAATGAAGATATCTGTATATGAATAAATACACATTGTTATTTGACTCCAAATGAACCCATGTAACAAGCTTGGGTAACCCATGATATAAATTGCGCTCCACAAAGGGCAGGAAAAAATGACTTGTATGTGCCGTTTAAAAACTCTGAGGGTATTTTACTGAATGTAAAAGCACAAACAGCTTAATTAACTTCGGAATGAATTAAGCTACAAATTTCTTCTATGTCGGTGAAAAACAAAGTTTTCACATTTTAACTGCGTACAACTGCAGAACAACGCATAATTAAACCCTGTATGTAAAATTGCGCCAAACAATTGGGAGCAAACCACAAACTACTAGCTTTGTATCATGTTTACAATGGCGTGTTTTTACGCTACGCAACAAGAGAAAAAATTGTAAATTAACTTCGCTTGTGAATTATGCTACAAGGAAAATATGGTATAATTTTTTGCGTGAAAGACAGTTTTATTTTTAGTCACCACAGCAGCAAAACAACGCTTAATTAACTCCTGGATGTAATTGCACCAAACAATTGAGCAGCCACAAACTACTAGCTTAGTAGCGTGTTACAATGGCGTGTTATTTACGCTACCACAACTCAGAAAAAAATTGTAATCAACCTTCGCTTGTGGAATTATGCTACAGGAAAAATGTATTTTTTGGCGTGGAAAGTCAGTTTATTTTATTCACCACAGCAGCCCAACAACGCTTAAATTAACCCCTGGATGTAAATTGCGCAAACAAAGAGGAACCACAAAGCTACTATCCTTAGTAGCGTGTACAATGGCGTGTTTTTTACGGCTACACAACAGAGAAAAAATTGTAATCAACCATCGCTTGTGAATTATGCTACAGAAAAATGTATTTTTTTGGCTGTGAAAAGACGGTTATTTAGTCACCCACAGCAGCAAAACAACGCTTAATATTAACCCCTGGATGTAAGTTTTGCACCACAATTGAGCAACCAAAAACTACTCTATCTTTGTACGTTTATTACAATGGCTGGTTTTACGCTATACAACAAGAGAAAAAATTGTAAAATTAACCTTCACTTGTGAATTATGCATACAGGAAAATTGTATTTTTTGGCGGTAAAGACGGTTTATTTTAGTCATCACAGCAGGCAGAACAACAGCTTATTAACCCCTTGATGAAAATGCGCCAAACAGATGACAACCACCAACTACGAGCTTTGTATCGTGTTACAATGGCGTCTTTTTTTACGCTACACAACAAAGAGAAAAAATTGTAATTAACCTTCGCTTGTGAATTATTCTACAGAAAAAATTTATTTTGTTGGCGGTGAAAATAGACTGTTTTCTTTTAGTCACCACAGCAGCAGAACAACGCTTATTAACCCCTAGATGAGTAAATTGCGCAAAAGAATTGAGCAGCCAAAAAATGAAGTGGTATTTGTATTTGCAAAAAACCTGTTTTCAATTAAATGAATACAACAGGAACAGGGCTTAGATTCCCCCTTGGATATTCAATGTGCTGTGAGCAGATAACCTTAAAATGTATAAGCCGCTGCACTGGACGCACGACTGGGACTACATATCCAATACGCCCACAAAAGTCAGAAATAGAACATTAAAGAAGCATTCTCTGAGAACAAGTTGAACACCCATAAAAATTCGCTGTATACAAATCATTCTTCAGTAAGAGCTATTGCAAGCAGCCGCAGACAGCCCCTTCCCTAATACAGTACAGAGAGAGCGGTATGAGTCCCCAGCGTCACGCCCAACTTATATAAGTGCGGTGGACGTCCCAGAATCCCGCGGTCTCTGATTTGAATTCATCCCTGCACATGTCATGCAGCTATGCCCTTCTTCCTCCCATAGAAAAAAAAAAAAAAAAAAAAAGAATTCTGTTGCCCCATGTAACGCCATGTGCACGCAGCCATTTTATCAATCAAAAGCACACTTCGTTCACTCCCCTCCCCACCCCCGTCGAGCCCCGAAAGTACCACAACTTTGACTTCGTTCAGAACGGAAGTTTTCCTGAAATTCTAAACAAATTCCACTTCGTTAGAATCAATTTGCCCATCTCTAAATACAACCCCAACATCAATTCATATAGAAAATACACATATATATTGAGATACTGACATATAGTGCAATGCACAATCATTAAATAAATAAAGAAAACAGTACCAGTAGACAACCCAACGTGTGTTTTACAAAAAAGCTTAGTCAGGGGTATATATACAGTTGTGTTCAAAAGTTTACATACCCCTGCAGAATTTTTTCATTCTTGGCTTTTTACAGAGAATATGAATGATAACACAAAAACTTTTTTTCCACTTATGGTCAGTGGTTGAGTGAAGCCATTTATTGTCAAACTGCGGTGTATTCTCATTTTAAATCATAACGACAACCAAAACATCCAAATGTCCATGATCAAAAGTTTACATACCCTGATGATTTTGGCCTGATAACATGCACAGAAGTTGACACAAATGGGTTTGAATGGCTATTAAGGTAACATCCTCACCTGTGACCTATTTGCTTGTAATCAGTGTGTGTGTGCATAAAAGCTGAGTGAGTTTCTGGGATTCAGTTAGACTCTTGCATCTTTCATCCAGCCACTGACATTTCTCTAATTGTTTACTAGGTTATCCACTTTCTCCCAGATGACATCTGACAACCCCAGCAAAGAGTCGGTGCATCCATAAGACACAACATTTAGTTGCCATTGCCGGGAGCAGGTCAGGGGCCCTCGCCTGTCCTCAACCTGCCTCTGTCCCGTTCGGTTCCCACAGCCAGAGAACTATTATGTGCTGTGGGCTCTGCGCCACTAAACAGCCAGGACGAACTTTTTGGGGGATGGGGGCAGCAAAGAGGTGAGGAAGACATCCCGTACTCTTGCAAAAAGGGGCAAGAGTGTGGGAAGTGGCAGGGGGGGTTAGTGAGGGGTCAGGCTCGTACGCGAGAACATTGAGGAGGACAATGGTGACAGGCATAATCATATAGCCATCACATTGGAACCGGGGGAAAGCAAGAAAGGGCGGGGACAAGGATTCGGGTGCCCTATTTAAAAAACGGGCATAAAATCCCCCAAATGTAAAATTCACCCCACTCCATCCCCTCCTTTGCCCATTTTTCTCCCTGGGATGAATGGCACTTAGGTGGTCGCCTACCTTCGATACCCCCGTCCCCCCCTGGAAGCAAGGGTTTCACCATCACACGAAGTTAAAGCAGACTTGTGATCGGCAAGTGGCACACCCGGCAAGTCAATAGTGGGGCCCGGGGGGAGTCCAGGGGGGCAGCATTGCAAGGTTGGGAGCAAACGTCACGATTTAGACTACCCACTTTGCGGTTTCCAGAAAGTAGCGGTGCGGGACTCAAAAAGGCAGCACAAAAACAGTCAGTAAGGTGGAGCATTGGTTAAAACCTACTCGCGTGTGGCAGTTTTTTGCTAAGACCCGGGGGAGCGAACATGGCTATTTAGAATCTAGGGAGAAAAAAAGTGTGGCCAGGGATCTAACTTTGGGACCCCCACCCTGCATCAACCCCTATACAGCGCCCATACAGTGGCCCCGGGAAACGTGTCTCAGATTTGGGGTCCCTCCCCGCGTAGTAGAGGCACCAATGGGAGTCTCCCCTTTCAGGGAGTCAAGATCCCCCCTCTGCCGAAGGGGTTTTCTGTCTTCCCATCATCTTTCAGTCCAAATCTCCTGCTCCCCACCACTCTGGGGGGGCCCCATCTTCACCGAGCGATTGCCAAGAACACAGTATGGTCTAGACATCCCAAGGTGCAGAACTGACTGTGGGGTGCTTTCCCAAATTGGGGTAAAACCGCAGTCCCCCCCCTTTTCAAGTGGTGGGGCTCTGACCCTTCGAGAACTGGCTTAAAATTTGGATGCACTTTAGCCATTCCCACCCTCCAAGCACACCCTTTGAGATATCAGAACAGGTAAACATGAACAGAGAAAAAAAAGAGAGAAATCTATGAAAAAGCAAAACAGGGGGGAAATCATGAACATAGCAAAACAGGGAGAAGTCTATGAACAAAAACGCCATTAAGAATTTTTGAGATCCAAGTGGACAGGGGGGCTCCACTGGAATTTTTATGTCAGCCTGGCAGCTCAGGTGACACGGCCGTTGCCAGCCTTTCAGGGGGCCAGTAATTTGTCAGTCGCCAGGACTAGGGGATGAACAACGTCATTTCACTGCTTCATGTCCTGGAACATATGCTGCAAAATCTGTCTGTTCAGGGGACTGAAGACGGGGCGACTACATCTCACGGCCACATGTGTCCGGTGGGGGCAATGGGAAGCCAGTGAGGGGAGTGGCAAAGGGGAGAGGCAGAGGATTAACGAGGAGAGAGGTGAATCAGATAGGCAGCTGAGTTAAGGATGGATTGAAGGGGAACGAGTGTGCTAGATGGGAGGCAACAAAGATGGATGTTGCAATAGTCTAGCGTGAGATGACGAGAGCATGGACAAGCATTTTTATGCTTTCCAAGTGAAGGAATAAGCGGATTTGGGAGATATTTTTCAGGGTAAGGGATTGGATGGGTGGTTTAAAAGGCCAGATTGGAGTCAAAGGTTATTCCAAGGTAGCGGACTTGTGGAGTCAGTGAGAGAGTGCAGCCATTGGTAATGATAGAGAGATCTATTTGCGCCATCGTCCATCCTCCCACAGGTCTGACTGGGGGGTTCCTCAACGCTCACGTACCACTGCCACGGCTGCAGTTGGAAGTTGGGGTTGTAAGAGCAGTACCAGTTCCATCTGCAGCAACCTGAGTCTGGAGTTGTTGATGTCTGTTGAAATGAGTTATTTTTCTAGCCAGGTGACAGGAGATGAAGTGCAGGAGCAGTCGTAGGAGGTAGACGGAGATGAAGAAGACAAGGCAGATGACCCAGACACACCATGGCAGTATACAGTGGAGATGGAGGCAGCGAGTCCCTCAGAGTCACTTGTGCAGATGGCCCACTGCTTGCTGATTTGTCTGGGTAGTTACAGCCGAATAGTAATCATCTTGCAGAGGGATGACTTCTGATTCTCCACCGTCTTGGACCCTCACTACCAGTCCAAAATGGGGGCATTTTTTCACCTGCAAAGACAGAGGACAAACTCATGTACTATAGAGACATCCTATGTAGTCAGTTGGCCGCTGCCTATCTGCACCATTGTCCATCCCCTAGCAGGTGTGACCAGGGGGTTCCTCAGCGCTCATGTACCACTGCCACATCTGCTATGTGGGGATGGGGTGCTAGGAGCAGTACCAGCTCCATCAGCAGCAACCTGAGTCTGGAGTTGTTGATGAGCAGCTTTCTTCACCTCCCTAGTGATTTAGGTACCACCAGCAGCAGCACCTGGAGCAGACCCTGAACCCTAGATTCTTCTGGCTACCGGCCTCAGTTAATATTATGATTAGAGATGGCGAATTTCTCAAAAATTCGGTTTTGCTCACTTCGCCGAATTAACCCGACAAAAAAAACTTTGGTCCGAATTATTTTGGGACGAATTCACGTTAAAAAACAGCTATTTCCAGGCTGCACAAGCCTGCAGGGTGCTGTAGAACGTTGTGCCATGCTTAAATATGCAGAGGGAGGCTTGTTTGGTCTTCATACAATGTTGGGTTTTAGTATGACTGCCGCCGCTCTTAGAATCGCTTCAAATATAAATTTTCCCCCTGGGCACTTAAGAGGGCAAAAATGACCAAAAAATGAAAGCAGGAATGTTGCCTGATAAAGTCATGCCAGCGAAAGCTGGAAAAAAAACAAGCTGAGGCTCAGGGCAAAAATTAGTGACAGAGTGTTGAGTGATGGCGGCAGCCACAGCAGCATGAGGTCAGACAGTGGCACAATGACATTCTGGAGGTGGCAAAAACAGGAGTAGGCTCAGAGTGACCCCAAGACACAGTGTGGGGGGCCCCAGCAGTACAGCATGAGGTCAGGGAGGGGCACAATGACATTCTGGAGGTGGCAAAACAGGGGTAGGCCCCCAGGTGGCACAATGAAGAGATGGAGGGGCAGCGACAGCAGCATGAGGTCAACAGTGGCACAAGACATTTTGGGGGTGGCAAAAACAGGATAGGCCACAGAGTAAAAGACACGTGTGAAGGGCACGGCAGCAGCCCCACACAAACATTTGGGCAGAGAGTGGCACAATGAAATTTTGGAGGGGGCAAAAAAAAGGATTTGGCTCAATGGCACAATGACACAGTGTGGGGGGCATAGCATCAGCATGAGGTCAGGGGTGGACAAAGAATTCTGGAGGGGGAAAAACAGGGTAGGCCACAAGGGCACAAGACAAGAGTGAGGTAAAGGCGGCGCACATGAGGTTTGAAAGGGGCACAATGAATTTTTGGGGGTCAAAAAACAGGGTTTGCCACAGGTGGCACAAGACCAGGGTGAGGTAAAGGTAGCGCCACAGCAAGCATGAGAAACAGACGTGGCACAATGACATTTGGATTTTGGGAAAAACGGAGTAGGCCACAGAGTGGCACAATGACAGGGGGTGGGGGGTAAAGGGCGGCAGCAGCATGAGGTCATAACAGTGGCACAAGGGACTTCTGGAGGGGGCAAAAAACAGGATTTGGGGCCACAGCGGGGGCACAATGACAGAGTGGGGAAAGGCCCCGGGCAGCAGCATGAGGTCAGAGATTTGGCACAATGACATTCTGGAGGGGGGAAAAAAAAACAGGGGTAGGCCACAGGAGGGGGGCCAAAGACAGGGGATTGGAGGTGACGGCAGCAGCAGAAAGAGGTCAAAACAGGGGCAAAAAGGGAAAATTCTGGAGGTGGCAAAAACGGGGTTTTAGGCTACAGATGGCCCCAATGGACAGAGAGTGGAGGTGACGGGCACCCCAGCATGAGGTCAGAAAAGGGGCACAATGACTTTGGGGGTGGCAAAAAACGGGAGAAAGGCCCACAGAGTGGCCCCAATGAAAAATTTTTTGGGTTAGGTTATGGCAGCAGCCCCAGCAGCAGCATGAGGAAAAGACAGTGGCACAATGACATTTTGGAGGGGGGCAAAAAACAGGAGTGGGCCCCACGGGAGGGGACAAGGGACAGAGTGTGGGGGGTCAGGGCGCAGCATGAGGTCAGAGAGGGCACAATGAAAAAATTTGAAGGGGGCAAAAACAGGATTTGGGCCACGGGAGGGGCAAAATTTGAAGAGAGGGGAAGGTGACGGCGGAAAGAAACATGAGGTCAAACGGTGGCACAAGACATTCTGGAGGGTGGCAAAAACAGGGTAGGCCCCCCAGAGTGGCAAAATGAAAAGAGGTGGAGGCCGACACCCAGCAGCATGAGGTCAACAGTGGCACAATAATTTAAAAATTGGGGGGGAAAAAACAGGAGTGGGCCCTACAAGGGGGCAAAAATTGAAAAGAAAAGGGGGAGGTGCCCGGCGGCAGCAGAATAAAGTCAGACGTGGCAAAAATGACTTTCCGGGGGTTGGAAAAAAAAGGAGTGGGCCCACAGGTGGCCAATGACAAAGTGGGGAGGTCACGGCAGCACCCAACAGCAAGCATGAGGTCAGAAAAGGGGGACCAAGGGACTTTCCCTGGAGGTGGAAAAAAAACAGGAGTAGGCCAAAAGGTTTGGCACAATGAAAACAGTGTGTGGGTTTTAAGGGCCGCAGCCACAGCAGCAGCTTTAGGTCAACAGGGGCAAAAAGACTTTTCGGGAAAGGTGGCAAAAAAAGGAGTGGGCCCACAGTTTGGGACAATGACAGAGAGTGGATTTTTGACGGGGGGGCAGAAAGCGCATGGGGGTCAACAGGGGAAACAATGACATTCGGGGGAGGTGGAAAAAAAAACTAAAGTAGGCCACAGAGTGGCACAATGACAGAGAGTGGAGGTGACGGCGGAGGAGAAACAGCATGAGGTCAGAGAAAAAACTGTCAGCAGATGTGTGGCATCGGCGGGGGAAAAGCATAAAAAATAGTGGCTGAGGCAGGTTTAGTTTAAACCCAGATCATTTCTCACAGTTTGGGTAAAGGGCGATGGCGGGTTTGGTAGTCAAACCCCTTTGGGCAGGGGGTTTGTGGAAATCCCTGGCTGACCCCTTTCCCTGATTCATTTTGACAAAGGGTCAGTCTTTCCACATTTCCCAGGGAAAGGGGGGGTTTTTTTTTGGGGGGAACGATGGCCCCCCCCCCATGAACCCCCCCATTTGGGAATGCCAAAACTACTGGGGGGGGTTGGGACGCTTTTCCCACCAACTCAAAGTTGCGGCCACCACAGTTTGACTGCCCAGTAGTCCAGCGGATCTTCTAAATGGGATGGCAGGGGTGCTGTCCAAGTAGGCCCCCACCTGTTGGTTCAGGGTTGCTCCAGGTCCACTGCTGCTGCTGCTGGCCCACTGCCCCCCCCAAAAGGGAGTGAAGTAATGCTCATCCGTGAAATCCAGACTTAGGGTTTCTGCTGAGGGGTGGTACTGCTCTTACCCCCACACCTTTTCCCCCGCACCCCCGGCAGTTTGTAAATTAAAAGGGCGGAAAAACCCCCCGGGGAGACCTGTCAGAAGGGGGGACGGGGTTCCGACATAGGCAGGGGCCCAAAGACTACGGAGCAATTTTCCCCACGTATTTTAGTTTGTCCTCCCCCTCAAAAGCTGGGAAAAAAGGGTCCCATTTTTGGGCCCGGTTTGGGGGGGTTTAATAGGGTGGAGAGCCAAAAAGTCATTCCTCTGCCGGATGCTGACTTTTCGGCGTAACTAGCCGGGAAATCCATGCTGCGGGGCCCTTTGCCAAGTGACTCCGAGGGGTCCCTGCCTTTCCCTTCCACTGTTTTACTGCCCGGTGCTTGCGGGTCATTTTTGCCTCGTCTTCCTCATCCCATCTACCCCTCCAGCTGCTCTTTCCCCTTCCTCTATTGTCACCTGGGTAGAAAAATCCCCCATTTCACCGACCAAAGCTTCTGCCCCAAGTTTTTTCCTCCTCCTCCTCCATTTTTAGTCCCACCGGGGTCATGTGGGCCCCGAATGTAAACGCCCAAAGTCTCCAGTCCCCTTCCCCGGGCAGAATTTTTTTTAGCATCTGTTCCCGGACCCTGAAGCATGGGAAAGAATTTTTTTCATCCCATAGGGCCCCCTTTGGGGGGCTGACAAATTAAAGTTTGGCCTTTCCCGGGAAAGGCCTTTAAAAAAACGGGAAAATGTCACGCATGAGCTGCCGCTTGGCTAACATCAAAGTTACACAGGGGAGTACTCCTGTCCGCCTGGATCATCAAAAAATCGTTAATGGCCTTTCTCTGTTCATACAGTCGGTCCAAAATGTGCAGGCTGGATTTCCAATGGGTGGAAACATCGCATATCAGAGTGTGTTGGGGGAGGCCGTTCTGCCACTGAAACTCGAGGAGGGTGTTCCTTGCTTTGTAGGAATGGATGAAGTGCATGCACAGTTTCCTGGCCATTTTCAGAATCTTCTGAAGATCGGTGGAAGACTTCAGGAACCTTTTCACAACCAGATTGAACACATGCGCCATGCAGGGCGCAAGGACCATCCCTCCTCGGTGCAGCACGGACACCATGTTCCTCCCATTGTCCATCACCATGGTTCTGATTTGCAGTTGGCGCGGAGAAAGCCACACATCGATTTCGTGCTGCATGACGCGGAGCAGTTCCTCCCCTGTGTGACTTCGTTCGCCGAGGCAAGCCAGGTGTAGAACTGCGTGAAACCGCTGTGCCATACACATGTGGTATGTTGGATCAGTACTTGTGGAGGCTGAGATGGTGGTGGTGGTGGTGGAGGAGGAGGAGGCGGACATTGGCGCAACAGCAGCAGTTTGACAACGTGGAGGAGAAAGCGGCGTCTCCTGTCCAAGTTGTTGGTGTGCCTGGGCCGGAAGCACTCTCACCTAGTGGGCCGTAAAGGACATGTACTGGCCCTGACCGTATTTACAGCTCCAGACGTCCGCGCTGCCAAGCACCTTGGAACAAACCGATAAGCTCAATGACTGGCCCACCTTCTGTTCTACATATTTATGAAGTGCTGGTACTGCCTTTTTGGAAAAGAAATTACGGTTTTGAACTCTCCATCTCGGCTCGGCTCAAGCCATTAGTTCTCTGAACGGTGCAGAGTCCACCATTTGGAAAGGGAGGGACTGCAGCACCAACAACTTGGACAGGAGCACGGTCAGCTTCTGCACCTTAGGATGGTTGGACGCATACTGTTGTCTCGTTGTAATCGCCTCACTTAACAACTGCTGGCGGCATGAGTAGCGAGGAGCAGGAGCATCTGGACCGGGAGATGATGTCAAAGAGAAACAGCTCCCTTCTGCAGAGGTGGTGGAGCCTTGACTGGCTGCAATGGCATGCATGTCACTGGGCGCTGCTGCTGTTGCTGTGGCGGCAGGATGGACCACCACATATGAGCCACGTTTCTCCCAGGCCACCGGATGGTGACGCTGCAGGTGTTGACGCAGGGCCGTGGTGTCAACGTTAGCTCCCTGGCCATGCTTCACTTTCTGCCTACAGATTCTACATATACCCATATTTGGCTCCTCCGGTGTCTTAGCAAAGAACTGCCACACCGCCGAGTATCGGATTTTACCGGCAACGCTCCGCACTGAGTGACTACTGCCGCCGCTGCCTCGATGAGGCCCTGTGCCGCTACTTTCTTGGACCTGCGAAGCGGGTTTTTTACCCCGTGGCCACTTGGCTCCCGACCTCACACTGCTGCTATCCTGCTGATTCACGGCCACACAACCCACTTGCTGACTGAGCCGCTGCCTGACGCGCAAGCTGACGCGCTCTTCTCCTGACGATGATGAAGCCCTTGCCTCACCCGGCTCCCAAGTGCGGTCGGCTACATCATCATCTATTTGTGTTTCATCGTCACTGCTGTCCTCATCACCGGTCTTGGTATGCAGAGTCTGACCCCTCACAACATGACCTCCCATGCCACTCTCAAAAACTATACTTTGCCCCCTACTGCAAGAAGCAGGGGCTTTTTGGCCTAAATTTCTTTGGGCTCCCCAAGAAAGCTGCTGACTGCCCTCCTAAAATTTGTTCTTTTCTGGGCTATAAAGGGGCGCGGGACCCCCAAAGACCAAAATAGTAGATCTCTGCTGGGGAACCCGGGAGGAGACAGAGGCGATTGGGAGGACGGAGGGGCCGCTGACCCCCCCCCCCCGGGCCATCCCAAAACAAAAGGGTTGGGTGTCTGCCGTTCCCCCCCCCTTTTGGGCGGGGGGTTGTCAAAATTTTCATCTGGGAGGAAGGGGAATGACCTAGTAAACCAATCAAGGACCCTTGGGTTCTAGTGAGGGCCCCCAGGGCCCAGATGACAGGGGCAGTTTTTCCTCACCGAGGGGACCCCTGTTTGCGAGGGTCCCCTTGCTGTGCTGCGACCGGGGCCCTGCCCAGGAATTTTTTTTGGCCCAAACTGCCCCCCACCCCAGGGGATGAAGACCCCTGCCACCTCTCCTTCCTGCCCATATTTGTTTGTTCAAAAAATGTATAAAACACTTTTTGATGAAGAATCTGTTATGATAAATACAAAAACCCCCTGTATTTGACCCCAAAAAACCCACTAAAAATTTTGGGTAACCCTTTGGGTATAAATTGCGCTCCACAAAGGGGCGGGAAAAATTTGATTTTGTATGGGGCCATTTAAAAACTCTGTGTATTTTTAAACTGAATATAAAAAAAAAAACCCAGGTTTTAAATAACCTTGGGATATAAAATTTATCCCTTTCCCAGAAATTTTTTCCTGTGGGGGGTAAAAAAAACAAATTTAAATTTTACTTAGGACAACTGCAGAACAACGTTTAAATTAACCCCGGGGATGTAAATTGCGCAAAAGAATTGGGGGCAACCAAAAACGCCAGTTTTTGTAGCGTGTTAAAAAGGGCGTGTTTTCTACATATACAACAAGATTAAAAACGGGTAACAAACCCTTTCCCTTTTATAAATTTAAAGCTAAAAGGAAAAAAATTTTCTTTTTTGGGCTGTGAAATAAACTTTTTTTTTTTAGTCACCATAGCAGCATAACAACGCTTTAAATTAACCCCGGGAAATGAAAATTTGCGCAAAAGAATTGAGAAACCAAAAACGCGAGCTTTGTAAGTTTTTAAAAAAGGCGTTTTTTCTACGCTACACAACAAAGAAAAACTTTAATTAACCTTCGCTTGTGAATTATGCTACGGGAAAAAAATGTTTTTTTTTGGCGGGAAAAAAACATTTTCTTTTAGTAAACCACACAGCAGAAAAACCGTTTTAATTTAAACCCCGGGATGTTTTTTTGCGAAAAAGAATTGGGGCGGGAAAAAAACTACGAGCTTTGTAGCTTTTACAATGGCGGGGTTTTTTAACGCTAAAAAACAACAAAGTAAAACTTGTAATTAACCCCCTTTTGTAATTTAAATGCTACGGGAAAAAATGTCTTTTTTGGCGGTGAAATAAACTTTTCTTTAGTCCCCCACAGCGGGCAAAACCCAACGCAAAATTAACCCCGGGAAAGGGAAAAAGGGGCGCAAAAAAATTGAGCACCCAAAAAAAACTACGAGTTTTGAAAGCGTTTTTACAATGGCGTTTTTTTCTACGCTACACAAACAAGAGTAAAACGGGAAAATTTAAAAACCCGCTTTTTAATTTAAGGCTACAGGAAAAATGAAATTTTTTGGCAGTAAAATAAACTTTTTCCCCTTTTAGTCACCAAGCACAGAACAACGTTTAAAATTTCCCCCGGAATGAAAATTTTGAAACAAAAGGTTTTGACCCAAACCAAAAATTTACGAGCTTTGAAAGCGTGTTAAAATTTGGGTGATTTTTACGCTCCCCCAACCCAAGAGAAAAACCTTGTAGTTAACCTTTTCCTTGTAAATTATGCTACACCGAAAAGTTTTTTTTTTGGGGGTGAAATAAATTTTTTTTCTTTTAGTCACCACAGACAGAACAACGTTTAAATTTAAAACCCCTGGATGTAAATGCGCAAAAAAAATTGAGCAACCAAAAACTACCATTTTGTAGCGGTTTACAATGGCGTTTTTTCGACCCAACACAAAAAAGTAAAATTTTAAATTTAAACCTTCGCTTGGGGAATTATGCTACGGGAAAAAATGTCTTTTTTGGCGGTGAAATAAACTTTTTCCCTTTTAAAGGTCACCCCACAGCAGAACAAAGCTTAATTAATCCGGGATGAAAATTTGGGCGCAAAAAAAATTTTGAGCGAAAAAAAACGACAAGCTTTGTACGTGTTAAAAGGGTTTGGTTTTCTACACTACCCAAAACAAGAGTAAAACTTGTAATTAACCTTCCCCCTTTGTAAATTTATGCTCCCGGAAAAATGTTTTTTTTGGGTGGTGAAATAAACTTTTTTCTTTTGGGGTACCAAAAACACAAACAAGTTTAAAATTTACCCCTGGATGTAAATTCCCGCAAAAAAATTTTGAGCAGCCAAAAATGAAGTGGTATTTGTATTGTAAAAACGCTGTTTCTTTAAATGAATACAACAAGAACAGGCTTAGATCACCCTTGGATATTCAATGTGCTGTGAGCAGATGGTATTAAAATGTATATGCAGCTGCACTGGACACACACTGGACTTCAGATCCAATACCCCACAAAATCAGAAATAGAACGTTAAGAGGAGAAGTCTCTGAGACATGATGAGACACCCCCCAAAAATCGCTGTATAAAAATGAGTTCTTTAGTATCAGCTATCATAAGCAGCCACTGCAGCACCTTCCCTGATCAGTACAGTGAGAGCGGTATGAGATCCCAGTGTCGCGCCCGGACTTATATAGTGCGGTGACGTCACAGAATCCCGCCGGTCTCTGATTGGCTTCATCTCTGCACATGTCATGCAGGCTATGCCCTTCTTCCTCCCAGAGTGCTTTGCCCCATGTAACGCCATGTGCTCGCAGCCATTTTATCAATCAAAAGCACACTTCGTTCACTCAAAGTACCCCAAACTTCGACTTCATTCAGAACCGAAGTTTTCCTGAAATTCAAAACGAATTCCACTTCGTTAGAATCAATTCGCCCATCTCTAATTATGATGCTGCCATCCACCTGATGCCACACATCTGCTGCCAGCTGCTCTTTCAACCACCCACCATCTTTACTAGGGACTGGTATTGACACCCACCTCCCCACTTTTCACTGGGCCATTATGTAGCCTTCTAATGCTGCTGCCTCCTCACCACTCAGGTCTCCTCATGCTGCTGCTGTCATCTCCAGGCTATGCCACCATGTCACTCTCTGGCTTGATGTTGCTGTTACTGCCACCTTCTATTTATGTCACTTAGCTGCCGCCACCTCAAAATTTCAATTTTGTGCCACTCTCCGGCCTGATGCTGCTGCTGCTGCTGTTGCTACTACCACCTCCACACTGTGTCAGATTGTGCCAATCTGTGGCCTACTCAACCTGCTGCCAACTAACCACTCTCTCAGTCGACCACCCTATGGTTTCTTAATGCTGTTTCCACCCTCCAACACTTTATGATGTTGCCACTATGTTTGGTTTTCCCCTTCTTCTAATCTGTCAGAAGGAATGTTTTCCTGAAGGAGAAGTTTGCTAAAAAGCATTGGGAAAAAGGTTTAAAAGCTTAGTAATAGAGCAAGTGAGCGAGCCTGCAAGTGTTTCGTCTGTCTAAGTGTGTTGTTGGCATAAGTGTGGGACTTAATATTGAGGGACTTTAGATTTGGGGAGTTTAGAGGGGACAGCATTTAACTGCTTATTATAAATGTATCTGTATATCTTTTTTGTAACATCCATGAGTTCCATGATTGACAATGCCATCCAGTGCACAACCTGTGCAATGTATGCCATCCTTGAACAACAGTTCGAGGGTCCATACTGCTGTGCGCGATGTGTGCACACTGCACATTTAGATGCCCGTATCCTTGATCTAAATGAGCAGGTGGCAACACTGAGATACAGTGCCAACTTGGAAGTGAGTCCGCTAGTAGTTGGGGACTCCATTATTAGGTGAACAGACAGGGCAATCTGCCACAAAGATTGGGGTCTTCGAACAGAATGTTGTTTACCTGGGGCCCGAGTTCGACATATCGCTGATTGGGTTGACAGATTGCTGGGTGGGGCTGGTGAGAATTAAGTTGTCATTGTGCACATTGGCACCAATGACAAAATCAGAGGTAGGTGGAGTGTCCTTAAAAATGATTTCAAGGAATTAGGCCAAAAGCTTAAGGCAAGGACCTCCAAAGTAATATTTTCAGAAATAATACCTGTCCCCCAGGCCACACCAGAGAGGCAGTGGGAGATTAGAGAGGTGAATAAGTGGCTCAGAAATTGGTGTAGGAATGAGGGATTTGGGTTTTTGGAGAACTGGGCTGCCTTCTGTCTTTGCTACAGACTCTATGCCAGGGATGGGCTGCACCTAAATGGGGAGGGTACAACTGTATTGGGGGACATAATGACCAGTAAGTTGGAGTATTTAACTAGGGATTGGGTGAGAGGGCAACTACACATATAACATGCAAGATAATGAAAATAGAAAACTAGGAATTAGTAATAAATCAAGAGGTGGAGTGGAGGGAGGGGGTGTAGCAATATTTAAAAAGGGAGAAAGGAATAAAAACTGAAAAATCTCTAAATTGCATGCTGACCAATGCCAGGAGTCTCACCTACAAAATTAATCAACTGGAATTATTAATTGCTGAAGAAAAATAGGACATACTGGGGATAACGGAGACATGGATTATATGAGAGATTATATGGCTGGACGAGAGCTCCGACTGGGCGGTTAACTTACAGGGTTACAGTCTATTTAGAAGAGATCATAAACACCGGAAGTGGGGAGGTGTATGTCTTTATGTAAAATCCTGTCTGAAGCCAACACTGCGGGAAGATATAGGTAAAGGTAATGAACAGGTGGAATCATTGTGGGTAAATATACATGGGGTAACAACAATAATATAATTCTAACAGGGGTCTGTTATAGGCCCCCAAATATAACAGAACCCATAGAAGATGTACTCCTCAGGCAAATAGAAAAGGCGGCTAATCAGAATGAGGTTGCTATTAACTACTTTAAGTACTCAGACATAAATTGGGAAACTGAAACCTGTAGCTCTCATAAAGGAAACAGGTTTTTGTCAATAACTAAAAAAAAATTACCTTTCCCCAATGGTGCAGGACCTGACTAGAGGAAAGGCCCTTCTAGACTTAATATTCACTGACAGACCTGATAGAGTAAGAAAGATCAGGTTGAGGGGCACCTAGGAAATAGGGAACATAATATAATAAATTTCCATTTATTCTTCATAACAGTTTTTTGTCAAGGAGCCACAAAAACACTGAATTTTAGGAAGGCTAATTTTATCCTGCTTAGAGAGGTAGTCCCCGGCGCCGCCGCTATCCGCCGCTGCTATCCGCCGCCGCTATCCGCCGCCGCCGATCATTAGGGTCCTAAGCCGTTACCGGTCGCTAAGCTATCGGCTTAGGACCTTGGCGACGGCAGCGGTGGCGGGACTAACTGTACGTGTGTCCGCCGGACGCACATACAGTTAGATGCTTTGGCGGAACAGAGAGCTCCGCAGAGTATTAGGGAGCCGCAGGCAGGATGCGGCTCTGTGCGCGCCAGAGTGCACAGCAGAGGCGGCGTGCGCGTCATCACGCTGCCCGCATGCGGCCTGGTGACGTCACGCCGCTGAAGAAAAAGACCGGGAGCAGCGACAGCGGCAGGGAGCGAGGTCAGGTGAGTGCTGTCAGTTTATTACTTTTAATTAGTTCTATTCATGCTGGGGGCCTATAATCTAATTATAAATGTGCAGGGGGAAGCTATTATCTACTTTTATATGTGCAGGGGACTATTATCTACTTCTATATGTGCAGGGGGTCTATTATCTACTTTTATATGTGCAGGGGGGGTATCATCTACTTTTATATGTGCAGGGGGGCTATTATCTACTTCTACATGTGCAGGGGGCCTATAATCTAATTATAAATGTGCAGGGGGAAGCTATTATCTACATTTATATGTGCAGGGGGGATATTATCTACTTATATATGTGCAGGGGGGCTATTATCTACTTATATGTGCAGGGAGCTATTATCTACTTTTATATGTGCAGGGGGGCTATTATCTACTTTTATATGTGCAGGGGGGCTATTATCTACTTTTATACGTGCAGGGAGGAGCTATAAGCTACCTATATATACACACGTGCTGTGGGGCCTATAAGCTATCTATATACCTGCTGGGGGACCTATAAGCTATCTATATACCTGCTGGGGGACATATATCCTACCCATGTGTGCTGGGGGACCTAAACCTGCCTATATACCTACTGGGGGATCCATAACCTGCCCATATACCTGCTGGGGGATCCATAATCTGCCCATATACCTGCTGGGGGATCCATAACCTGTCCATATACCTGCTGGAGGATCCATAACTTGCCTATATACCTGCTGGGGGACATGTAAACTACACACCTACCGGGAGACATACAAAGTATATAACCACCTACTGGGGGACATATAACTTACTGGTTGACCCTATTACCTTCACTGGGGGACACATAATTTACTGTGTTGTGAAGTCGCTAATAGTCGTTAAGCCGGTTGTTAAGGCCTCAAGACAAGTCAGTTGATAAGAGTTAGCAATCGACTCCGCGGACCCCAGTCGGTTGTTAAGCCAGTTGTTAAGGCCTCAAGTCGATTGATAAGACCTTAGCAATCGACTCCGGGGACTATAGAGAGGCCCTAAACCAAGGTGTTCAAAAATAGCAGAACAAATAATAAAAGGGATATTTTTAATAAAATCTTACGTGACCACTGTGCGAGGTACATTCATTATGGTAATAAAATAATCAGCAACACGAAAAACCCAATGTGGATCAAAAGAGATGTACAGGAGGCAATAAATAGCAAAAAGAAAGCTTTTCAACTACTAAAACAGGAGTGCAGTGAAGAGGCACTAAAAAAACTACACGGAAAAAAATAAAATCTGCAAAATAATGATAAAGACAGCATAACTGGAGACAGAAAGACATATTGCCATAGAAAGTAAAAATATATTTTAACCCCTTAACGACCCTGGACGTATGAGTATGTCCCAGGGCCGCTAAGGGGCTTTGCAGGGGGATCGCTCGGCGACCCACCCCGCACAGCCGCCGGGTGTTAGCGGCTGATCGCTTCTAACAACCGTCAGTAACAGCGCTGGTGGGTGGCGTCGCCCGCTGGCTCTGTTTAACCCGTTAGACACCGCAGCAAAGATGGCCGCCGCGTCTGAATAAAGGACGATTGGTGCCGCGCACCGATCGTCAGGGTTCATCGGAATCGCCGCAGCATAGCTGCAGCGATCTGACGACCGGACACGGCAGTGGAGAGCCCTGTGAAGGCTCCCGTCACTGCCATGTCCCGGTTTGCCCCACTTCCGGCCGTAGACAGGAAGTGAGGAAATCGCCACCTTGGTACAGTCTAATGAATTGTCAATTCAATGCATTAGACTGTATTAACAATCGCGCCCCCTAGTGGTCAAGTACCATAGGTGGACTCAATGTTACAGTGAAAAAAATAAATAAATAAAGTTTTAAAGTACAAAAAAAAAGTATTAAAAGTTCAAATTTTACCCCCCTTTTTCCCTTTTTTCCCAAAAAAAAATTTCTTTTAAAAATTTAAATAAAAAATTTTAAAACTTTTGGGTTTTAAACCGGGCGTTGAAAAAATTTTCCCATCTATAAAAATAAAAACAATTCATCCCAAGCTGAACACCGTAGAAAAAAAAAAATTTCAAAACGCCAAAATTGCTTTTTTTTGGGTCTTTTTTAGGGTCATTTCAAAAAATGGAATAAAAGTGATCTAAAAACCCCGCATACTTTTCCAAAAAACTGCTACCCGTTTAAAAAGAAAAACTTCACCCGAAAAAAATTTGCACCGTCAAAAACCATCCGTAGGTTTTAGTCCCAAAAAAAATTTAAATTTTTTCACATAAAATTGCGCCGCAAATTTCCAAAATAGAAAATTTTTGGGAAAATTTTTTTAGGGTTTTACCAAAACATAACTAAACCCCTAATGTTTGGTATTCCCCGGATAAATATAAACCCTGTAAAATACAGGTTTAACCCCTTTATATTTACCAAAGTTTGAAGGGCGGTAAAAAGCAAAAACACCCGGAAAATGGCGAAAAAAATTGTTTTTTTTTCAAAATTTTGCCCCCAATTGGGAATTTTTTTTGCGGTTTCCCAGTATATTTTATAGTACAGTGAAAAAACCCCCCAATTAAAAAGGGTTAAATCTTGTCCCAAAAACATAAAAGCCCTCTTTGTTTTATGTATGGGGAAAAAAAAAAAAAAAGTTAGGGTTTTTTTTTTAACCGAAGGAAGGGGAAAACGAACTTTGTCAACAAAAAAATAAAAATTTCGGGGTTTCCTTAAAAGGGGTTTTAATTTTAAAAATAGTAAAAAGGGTTTTAAAACAAAAAGGGTTGGGCCCCCTTTGAAAAGTTTAAGTGGGGAGGACTGAGGGGTACGATTGAGAAAAAAGAAAAACCCTTTTAAATTCATAGATAGGTTCCCAAAAAAATTAAAGCGGGGGAAAATTTGGATTCGTGGGAAGTTAATTCGTTTTGGGTTTTTCCAGGAAAATTTCGGTTTTAAAACGAAGTCAAATTTTTGGGGTTTTTTGGGGCCCCAACGGAACGGTTATGTTTTTTTGATTGATAAAGGGCTGCGAGCACTGGCGTTTACAGGGGCAAAGCATTTTTGGGGAGGAAAAGGGGCTTTAGCCCTTGCCATACATGGCAAGGGGTTTTGAAGCCAATCAGGACCGCGGGGATTTCTGGGACTTCCCCGCCTAATTAAGCCCGGGGCCCCAGGCTGGGAGCTCATCCCGCTCCCCCATTTTAATGATCAGGGAAGGGGTTTCCCCGGGGCTGTAGTCTTACTGAAAAAAAATGTTTTTTTTATTTTTAGCGATTTCGGGTGGGGTTTTTTTCCCTCAGTTTGTTTCAAAAACTGTTCTCTTAATGTTCTATTTTTTTAATTTTTGGGGGGAAATTGGATTGAAAATCCAGTGTGCATCCACTCCCCGCCCCTTTTTCCCATTCAATATCCAAGTGGGAAATCAAACCCAAATTTTTCCTGTTGTTTTCATTTAAAGAAAAACAGCGGTTTTTAAAATACAAAAAACCATTTCATTTTTGGGCCTGCCTTTTTATTGCGCAATTTTTCTTGGGGGGGTTTTAATTAAGCGTTGTTTTGTGGTGTTGCTGCCCCCAAAGGAAACCGCCTTTTTAAAACCCCACAAATTATAAAATTTTTCCTTTTCCAAAATTACAAGCAAAGGAAAATTTTACAACGGGATCTCTTTTTGGGTGGGGGTAGAAAAAACACCCCAATTGTAACAGTTTAAAAAATTATCTGGGTTTGTGCACCCTCAATTTTTTTGGCGCAATTTAACATTCGGGGTTAAATTTTAAAGCGTTGTTTTGCTGGTGAACGGGCCCCCAAAGAAACCGCCCTTTTAAACCCCCCCAAAAATTTTAATTTTTCCTTTTCCCTTTAATTCACAAGCAAGGGTTAAAAATTTAAAAACTGTATCTCTTTTTTGTGTGGCGTAAAAAAAACACGCAATTGTAACACGCTACAAAGCTAATAGTTTGTATGGCTCAAATTTTTTTGGGCGCAATTTACACCCGGGTTTTTTTTAATTAAGAAATTTGTTTTTGGCGGTGTGCTGCCCAAAAAAAAACCGGGTCTTTTCAATGCCAAAAAAATATTACATTTTTCCTTTTTAACCCCTAATTCATAAGAAACCCCTTTTTTAAATTTTAAAATTTGTATTTTTGGGTTTTTTGGTGGACAAAAAGAAAACACCCCAATTGTAACACGCTACAAAGTACTATTTTTGTGGGGCCAAAAATTTTCTTTGGCGAAAATTTTTACATCCAGGGGGTTAAATTTTTAACCCGTTTTTTTGGGGCTGGTGTGTGAAAAAATTTTAAACCCGTCTTTTTCAACCCCAAAAAAATAAAATTTTTCCCTGTAGCCAAAATTAAACAAGCAAAGGTTAATTACAACTGTATCTTTTTTGGGTGGGGGCGTAAAAAAACCCCCAAAAATTTGTAACACGCTAAAAAGCTACTAGTTTGTGGGGTTCAATTTTTTGGCGCAATTTACATCCATTTTTTAATTTAAAGCGTTTTTTCGCTGGGTGTGCTGACAAAAATAAACGGTCTTTTTTCAACGCCAAAATATATACTTTTTTTCCCTTTGTACCAAATTCCCATTTTAAAGGGTTTTTAATTTAAAACCCCCGTTTGTCCCTTTTACATTTAGTAAAACCACAGTGTTTTTAAACACACATTCCCAAAAAAATTTTCCCCCTGGCCATTTGGGGGAGCGAAAATTTATTTTCCAAGGGTTTTTCCCAACCCTTGTTAGGGGTTTCATTTGGGAAAGTCAAAAAAAGGGGTATTTTTAAATCATATACAGATATCATCATCAAACAGGGGTCGGTACATTTTAGAAACAAACAGTATGCTAAACAGGAGAGGGGGCCCAGGCTCTCCCACCTCCCGAGTGGCAGTGGCACAAAATTCCTGGAAAGGCCCACAGGTCAAAGCACAGCAAGGGCGTCGCAGCAGGGGTCACTGGGTAAAAGGCCCCAAAACTCCCCTTTTGTTAATCAGGGCCCCTTTTGTGTTGTTAAAGCAACCCCAAAAGGGTTCCCTCTTTTGGGTTTTTGCCCCTGGGGTAAAATTCCTCTTCCCCCCAAAATGACATCTGACAACCCCACCAAGCGTCGGGGGAACATCAGACAAAAACCCCTTTATTTGGCAGGGCCCCGGGGAGCAGGTCAGGGGCCCACACCTGCCCTTTCACCCCGCCTTGCCCCCTCGGTTTTCCCTACCCCGGATCTACAAAGTGTCGGGGCCCCAGCGCCACTTTTATACCCGAGGATAAAACAATTTGGGGAGGGCAGCCCAGCGCTACTTTGGCAGTGAAAAAAAGGGGCCCAATACCCCCCCTGCTTTTTGCAGTAGGCGGCAAAGTATAGATTTTGGAAAGGGGGCCCATGGGAGGCCCATGTTTGGAGGGGTTTCAGCCTGGGCTTTCCCAAAGGGAACCCGTGATGAGGCCCAGCATTGCCCGGAATGAAAAACAAATGATGATGATGTATCCGACCGCACTTGGGAGCCAGGGGGAGGGAAAAGGGGGCTTCATCATCTTCAGGAGAAGGGGGGGCGTAAGTTGGCCCAGGCAGGGGCCCACCCAGCAAGGGGGGGTTGTGTGGGCCGTGAGTCAGCAGGATAGAAGCATGTGGGGGTTTCCGGGAGCCAAGCGGCCACTGGGGTTTTAAAAAACCCCCTTCCAGGTCCAAGAAAAAAGTACGGAACGGGGGCCCAAAACCGAGGCATTTTGGAAAACAGTAGTAAATAAAAGGGGGTGGAGCTTTGGGCGGTAAAATCCGCTCCCTCGGGGGTGTGGCAGTTCTTTTGTAAGGCCCCGGGAAAGGAAAGCCGAAAAAAAGGGTATATGTAGAATCTGTAAGCAAAAAGGTGAAGCGTGGCCAGGGAGCAAAACGTTGGCCCCAAACCCCCCCTTGCGTAAAACACTTGAAAGCATCCCCCCACCCGGTGGCCTGGGAGAAACTTGGCCTCAGTGTGGTGGTTCCAACCCTGCCCCCGGGCAAAAAAAAAAGGAAAGCAGCGGGCGCCCAGTGGAACGCATATTGCAGCCAGCAAGGCTCCCCCCCACCTTTTTGGTTTGGGGGAAAGCGTTTTCTTTAAACATATTTTCCCGGGCCAATCTCCTGCTCCTCGCAAAATCTGGTCCCAGCAGAAAGTTCGCGAGGCGATTCCCAAAGGGACCCAAAACCCAAGTATCCCGGCCCAAAACCACCCTAAGGTTCGCAGCAGCTGCCCGGGTGTTTCCTGCCCAAAGTTTTTTGGTTTTGCAGCCCCCCCCCTTTTCCCAAAAAGGGTGGAACTCTCCCACCATTCAGAAACAATGGTTTGGGTGCCAAAGCGGAGTTGGAAGTTCCAAGCCGTAATTTCTTTTCCAAAAAAGGCATTTACCACCCTTCTTTAAAAATTTATGTAGAACTAAAAGGGTGGGCCAGCCCTTGACTTATCTTTTTTTAAAAAGGGTGCCACAGCACGCGGACGTCTGGAGCTGTAACTACGGGGGGGGCCCCATTTACATGTCCTTTAGGGCCCCCCGGGAAGGGTAAACGTTTTTTCCCCGGCCCCCAGGCCCCCAACAACGGGAAACTGGAGCCCGCGCTTTCCCCTCCACGTTTTTAAAAACTGCTGCCCTGCCCCAAAATGTCCCCCCCTTTTTCCCCCCTCCCCACCATCCCCACCATCTACCCACCCCCCAAAAAAGTACTGCCCCAAATAAATACCACAGGGTGTAGGGCAAAAAGGTGCCACCCCAGTTCTCCCAACCTGGTTGCCTGGCAAAACGAATAAACACAGGGGAGGAAACCTGTCCCCCGTCTTCGCAAAAAAAATCGATGTGGGGGCTTTCCTTAAAAAACCAAATTTTAAAAAATTAAAAAAGGAAAACCAATTGGGTAAAGGAAAAGGGGGGGAAATATGGTTTTCCCGCGCTGCCCCGAGGGGGGATGGCCCCATGCCCCTGAAATGGCCAGTGTTCAATTTTGGTTCTAAAAAGGTTCCTGAAGCCTTCCACCGATCTTAAAAAAATTCTAAAAATTGGCCCGGGAAAAATGGCTTTCCCAATTTACCCCATTCGTAAAAAGCCGGGAACACCCCCCCTGGGTTTTTTGGGCGGCAAAAAGGGACCCCCCCCCCAAACCACACTTGATATGCGATTTTCCCCCCCGCTGGAATTTCAGCCTGCAAATGTTGGCCCAACTGTATGAACAAGAAAAAAGGGGCCCATTAACCGATTTTTAAAGTTTCCGGGCCCAGACAGAAGTACTCCCCTGTGTACCTTTGATTTTCAGCCCAGTGGCAGCTCATGCGTAAACACCTCCCCGTTTGTTTGGGGGCATTCCCGAGGGGCGACGTTATTTTTTCCGTCGCCAGGACTACGGGTTTAAAAAAAACGTCATTCCCCCTGCTTCTTGTCCTGGAAAAGATGCTGAAAAATCTGCCCTGGGGGGGGACTCGAGACGTTGCGACTACTTTCCTCGTGGCCCAAACATGGGGGTTCCGGTGGGGGACTTTTAAATGGGGAAGGGGGGAGGGGAGGGAGGAGGACATTGGAGAAAGAACCCTTTGTCTGGGTGAAATAAAGGGGGATTTTTCCCCCGGGTTGCCCCAAAAAGGGGATGGAACAAGGAGCAAGCCTGGAGGGGGTGGTTTGGGATGAGGAATCGCGGGCGGGTTTGACCCCCCAAGAAACCGTGGCAGTGTACGTAAAAATTTTGGAGGCAGGGGGGCCCCTCGGAGTCACTTGTGCGAGGGCCCCAGCATGTTTTATTTGTTTTGGCTATGACAGCCCAAAATAGCCCAGCATCCGGCAGAGGGAATGATTCCCTGGTTTCCCCACCCTATTGGCCCCCCACCGGTCCAAAAATGGGAGTTTTTTTCCCAGTATTGTAAAAGGGAGGGAAAAACCCCACCTTTAAATACTAAATGGGGAAAAATTCCTCCTTTAATCATTTTTGGCCGCGCCCAATTGTCCCCGGCATCGTCCCTTTTTCTGAAAGGTTCTGGACCGGGGGGGTTTCCCCCAGCGCTAAAACGTATTTACGCGCGGCTGCTGGGGAAGGGGGGGGGTGGGCCCCCAGAAAAACCGCCCCATAAAGTAGAAACCCCTAAGTCTGGGTCCTGATGAGAAAGTTCCTTCACCCGCCTAGGGGAGGGGGCCCCATCGCCACCCAGCAAAAGCAGGCCGGAGCAGTCCCTGAACCAACGGGGTTGGGGGGCCCAATTTGGACGGCACTTTGCCACCCTCATTTAGAAGACCCCGCGGGACTACTGGGCAGCCAAACGGGGGATGTGTTGGCCGCAACTTCAGTTTGCATTTGGAGAACTGTCCCCCCGGCCCTTGGTGGTTGGAAATCAGAGGGGTTTTTCCAGGGGCGGCGGGGGCCATCTTCCCCCAAGGGGAAAAACCCGCTTTTTTCCCAACGGGAAATGGGGAAAAGACTGCCCTTTTTGTCAAGATGAATCAGGCGTGGATCGGCCAGGTTTTCCCACACCCCCAATCCTTGGGGCGTCGGGGTTTTGGGTTTCCCAAACTACCTGCCTCACCCACTATTCTGATGCCCCAACCCGCCTGAGGGCAAAACACACCTGCCTTGCCTTTTTCTCCATTTTCCCTACCCCCAATCTTTTCCGGGGAAACCGGGTATTGCCACCCACCTCAACATATCTGTTTTTGTGCCATCTATGACCTCATGCTGCTGCGCGGGTTGCTGTTCCCGTGCCCATCCAACATTTTGGTTGTCATTGTGCCCCCTTTTCAACCTCAATCCTTTTTTGTTTTCCCCGCGCCGTCCCCTTTTCAAAATCTTTTGCATTGTGCCACTCTGTGGCCTACCCCCAAGAATTTTGTCTTTGTGCCCCCCTGTCGGGACCTAAAGCGCTGCTGGGGGCCGGCTCCCATGCCCCTCCACACCTATGTCATTTGTGCCATCCCTTTTGACCTCAGGCTGCTGCCCCCGTGCCCTTTTGGGCTCTCATTTCATTGTGCCACTCTGTGGCTTCCCCCTGTTTTTCCACCTCCAGAATGTCATTGTCCCATGCCTAAACCTATACGGGTGCTGTTTTTGACCTAACACTGTGGATTGTGCCACTTTTGGCCTTATATTTGTTTTCCCAAACCTCCAAAATTGTCATTGTCCCCACTGTCTGACCCTCATGCTGCTGTTTGTGGTTCCCTGCCGTGTCCTCCCCCTGTGCCCATTGTGCCACTTTCTGCCTAAATGCTGCTGCTGTGGTGCTCCCTTGTCCTCCACACGTCATTTTCCCACTTTCTGCCCCTAATGCGCTGCCGTGTGACATCGGGCCTTTTTTCTTTGGGCCCCATTCGGGTGGCTTCCTTGTTTTTCCCCCCCTCCGGGAAATTATTTCCACTGGATTTTTTTTGGGTTTTTTTTTGGCCCTCTTAAGTGGCCCGGGGAAATTTTTTAATTAGAAAAAGGGGGATTTTCTAAAGAGCGGGGGCAGCCCACCCTGCGTGTCATACTAAAACACAACATTGTATGAAAAACCAAAAACCAACCCCTCGGGAAATTTTTAAAGCATGGCCAACTTCTACAGACCTGCAGGTCTGTGCACCCCTGGAAATAGCTGTTTTTTTTAACTTTGTTTTGGGGTGCCAAAAATTTTCCGGAACGAAAGGTTAAATTTTTTTTTGCCGAGAAATTTGGGCAAAGGGAAAAACGAAAACGAATTTTGGGGGAAAATTTCCCGCCCATCTCTAGTCCCTATTCTTAATATTTATGGACTGTCTAATAACGGGGTATGTTCCAAAGGATTGGCACATAGTAAATGTGGTGCCAATATTCAAAAAGTGGTCAAAAAGTGATCCTGGAAAACAAAAAGGCCGGTAATTTTAACCTTGGTGTGGGAAAATGTTTGAGGGTTTTCTAAGAGATGCTATTCCTGACTATGTCACTGAAAAAAATGTACAAACACCCGTTTCCAGCATGGGTTTATAAAAGAATTGGTCTTGTCAAACTAATCTCATCAGCTTCTATGGAGGATTTTAGTTCTTGACTGGAGCGGGTGAGGCATTGGATGTCATATATCTATATTTCTCTAAAGCATTTGATACTGTGCCACATAAAAGGTTGGTAAGTAAAATGAGATTGTTTGGACTGGGGGAAAATGTGTGCAAGAGGGTAAGCAACTGGCTCAGTGATAGAAAACAAAGGGTGGTAATTAACCGGTACATACTCAGCTGGATCCTGTTACATTGGTCCACAGGGCTCAGTATTGGGCCCTATCCTCTTTAATATTTTCATTAATGATCTTACACATGGATTGCACAGTAAAATATCGATCTTTGCAGATGATACTAAGCCTCGTAAAGTAATCAACACAACAGAGGATAATGTGTCATTACAAATGGATCTAGATAAGTTGGAGGCCTGGGCAAATAAATGGCAGATGAGGTTTAACATAGATAAATCAAGGTTATAAGATATAGGTTAAAAGTCAAGGTTATGCACATGGGGAGGAAAAATCCATTACATGATTACATGTAAGATGGAAAAACGCTGGGTAATAGTGACATGGAGAAGGAATTGGGAATCCATGTGGATAGTAAACTTAATTGTAGCAGCCAGTGTCAGGCAGCAGCTGCTAATCGAAATAGGATTATGGGGTGTATTAAAAGGGGCATAGATGCACATGATGAGAACATTATTCTCCCATTATACAAGTCACTGGTTAGACCACACATGGAATATTGTTTACAGTTTTGGGCACCAGTGCACAGGAAAGACATTGTAGAGCTTGGAGAGGTACAAAGGCAGGCAACAAAAATAATTAAAGGACTGGGTGGACTGCAATACACAGAAATATTATTTAGATTACAGAAAAGACATCTTCAGGGGAACATAAGAAATATGTTTAAATATATTAAAGGTCAATATAGAGATCTCTTTCAAGTTTTATTTATACCCAAGACTGTATCAGGTACAAGGGTGCATCCTCTACATCTTGAGGAAAATTTCTACACAAACATAGAAAGGGATTCTTTACTGTTATACCAGTGAGACTGTGGAACTCTCTGCCAGAGGAACTTGTCATGGAGAATTCAGTAACAGAGTTAAAGAAGGGTTCGGATGCATTTCTGGAGCGTAATAATATAACAAGTTATAATGACTAGGATTCTGGAGTAGGGTCATTGATCCAGGGATTATTCCGATTGCCAGATTGGAGGCGGGAAATAATTTTTTTCCCTAAAATGAGGACAATTGGCTCCTGCCTCATTGGGGTTTTCGCCTTCCTCTGGATCAACACTTTAGCAACACTTTTAGAAAAATAGGCTGAACTGGATGAACGTCTTGTCTTTTTTCAGCCTTACAAACAAACAAACAACAAACAAACACAACCAATTGTGTCATTGGAGAAGCCGTAAGGTTAGTATGACATGGTCCTTTGTTTGCATCAGGATTGTCTGATGATTAGGTAGCCAAAAGGAGGAGTAGATACAAAACACAAAAGACATGCAAATATTCAATTTACTTATTATTTTTGGGATCAACTCCTGTTTCTTTTTGGCTTTAGCAATGATGGATTATTGACAGTGTCGGACTGGGGAGTCTGGGGACAACAGGTTATATGATCTTGGGGGGCACACCCTACTGTACATAAAAATATTACCGGCCTCTCGGACATAAATGTGCCCATTTTACCACATAATACAGTGTGCAAAACAGAACTGTACTGACCTGTATTGGGATCCCCTTGACGCTATTGGGAGGTGAGCTTAAACAATCTTTGATCAAAAACTGTAAACTAAGAATCCCAGGTTTTTCATATTTTCCTTAGCAGTAATGCATTTCCTATATTCCTATATACCTTGATGTTTTACTAAGTTTTTAGTGTGCCACTGATATTTGTATTAGATGTATGCTATTGCCTTTTCAGTGTGCACCTATGCTTACGTTTTTCAAAATATATGGATGTGCACAGCCTAATTGATTTTTGAAGTCTAAAATATCATAGACACAGGGCTAAGTAGCTCCATCCATATCCCCCTCCACCCACATACAATATCCCCCTCCACGTTTCCATGGTCACGCACCTCACCACCTTCTAAAATAAACATCAGCAAGAAAGTAGTAGTGTAACTCCTTTCACAGGGTCAGGTGTTCCCTCACTTTTTTTTATCAGGGACACATGTACTCTGCCACTATACTTGCGCTGATATAACCTACAACACCGCCATATAGAGACCACATAGAGGTCAGACACCAGTTCAGGTATAACCTACAACACTGCCATATAGAGACCGCATAGAGGTCAGACACCAGCTCAGGTATAACCTACAACAGCGCCATATAGAGACCACATAGAGGTCAGACACCAGCTCAGGTATAACCTACAACACCGCCATATAGAGACCACATAGAGGTCAGACATCAGCACAGGTATAACCTACAACAACTAGCCACATAGGGGTTCGACACCAGCTCAGGTCACATCACATTACAGTGGATACAGCACTGATCCAATATAGAGACGTAAAACAAATAACCCCTGACATCAGGTACTCACCGGAGATGTCCTATCTGATGAGTCGTTCTCTTCTCTCATGAGTCGTTCTTATTCCCTTTTCTTCTGCATCCATTCCACACCGCCATAATGACTTGTCCCGGCCACAACTCATCCTTGCAGAAATGACACACAATATCTTAGAATCCTCAATTTTCCAGCATCTCTTTACCTATTCCCATCTCTGTACAAACTACCCAGGGGTGGAAGAACAGGTACAAGCCATAACTTAGAGGTCTAGTACCATAAGTGGTGGAGGGTGGGGAGAGGACTAAGTCCCTGGAGATAATGCTACAGCTATGGGCTGCTGCCCTCTCATTTATATTACCAGTAACAGCGTAGGGCTCCTTTAGGTAGTATACAGGCATTAGGGGTCTCATTAGGTATTACACAGTAGGGTCCATTGGGGTATACAGGCAAGGCCTCCTGATGTCGAAGCAGGCAAAATCACAGTAATCTCCACTTCAAACTGTACGAATCTTTAATATGCCCAGGTGTAGCCTCAATCAAGGAACCTCCTTGTCTTCCCCTTTCAGCTCACGAACAAACCATACTTGAGGCATATATTTCAATGTGCAAAATCCCGTTTACTAGTGCATATTGACGTATGCTGTATAACTTTTAGACATTACAGTCCGGATACAGTCTCTAATCGTATAATCAATAAGATTAATGGGCAATACTTAGCTGTTTCAGCTTAATGATAAATCATAGCAAGTCCAGCCAGGAGCTGACAGAAGCACGTCCACACTCCACGCAACCCAGCGAGCGATGTTTCGGAACACACAGTTGCCTTCATCAGGCATGCGCAGTGTGGTGTGCAGCTCTGCTTTATGCGGGTAATCATGAATACAGGTGAGTATTAACCCTAACAAGACAAAACAGGTTAAAAACAATGGATGGCATAGAACATGCAATACTGAAGCATACATCTATTGTGTATATTTAATGTGTGTAAATTCTAAATGCAAACATTCTTATATCATAGGAAACAAAGAAGATTAAACATTTCATTGAGACCTTTAGGAATCAAAGTGTCAATTTTGTGGATCCAGTATGCTTCGCGTTGTAATAATTAATTTTTTTGTTTTTCCCGTCATTTTGATGACTTCTTGAGGAGAATTGGGGCGCTAACTGTGTGTTTTAACCAGAAAATTTTTGGGCTAGTGTAGTTGCCAACTTTTTATTTTTCCCTTTTTGGGGTTCGTTGTTCTTTTTTGTCTAATTCGAATGGTGATTTGTGTTTTTATTTGATTTTGATTGGAGGTATTTCCCTTTGTAACTTTTGCCACAAGGGCATTTTATATAGTTTTTCATTGTTGGTTTACAACAAAAATGTCCATTTTTTTGAATTTATTTCCCTGTCATGGGGTGAGTATGAACGGTCCCTTTATAATGGTGAAATTAAAGGTCTGCTAAATTACCTTTTTGGGGGTGTTCAAAAATCTATTTGTAAATTATTTTGGGGGGTTTTGAGTCTGAAGTAAAAAGTTGTCACCAATGATTTGGATTTTTTTTAAAAAAATCTAGGTTTGTTTTTAAAAAAATCCCCTAGAGTAGAATCGATTGTAAAATATCCCAATTTTTTTTATGGTCGTCAAATTATATTAGAATGTTTGTAATTTTGGATAATTAACCTTTTGCTCCTTACTTTTTTTTTTTTTTTCATGAACATTTACCCTTTTGGCCTTCCCTGAGTCCTAATGAAAGAATTCCTTTTAATCATACCCTCTTCAAAAATTTTTTTGAGAGTCTGTACATTTTATCTCTTTTTACTATCATCAGAACAAATTTGCCGCTTGATGAATTGTCCCTTGGTATACCAAGGAAAAAACGCGGAGCTGTAGCTTTGCCCGGTAGAAATTTTACGCCCCATTGGTTTTGGAAAGTTTGGGTTCAAATTTACCGTTTTTAATTTTTTTTGTAATCTTAACATAAAATATTCTTGGGTGTCTAAACTTTTTTCAAAGTGAATTAATAATTTTGGTACTGTTTTGGGAAAATTTGAATCCTCGATTTGTTTCCGTCCCCTCCACAGGGGGGAACACATCCCACATATTAAACCCATGTGATATATGGGATGTGGAATTGTATACATGGAATCTTCAAAGAATTCATGAAAATATTGTATATTGGAGTCCGGGAACCCCATGAGATCCCCTGCAGCGCAAATTAGGTATCACCAAACCCTGAAGAAATTTTTCCCGCATAGAAATCCAAAGAGTCATAAGGAACCTATTGAATTTGGTCAAAGACATCGAGTGATAAAGCCTCCCTTACGAAATATTTGCATGTTCACTTTTTTTTAAACAAGGTTCATCCAACACAGAAAAAATGTGATTGGGGTAGCATTTGTTTCAATAGACGTAAAAAACGTGGTGCAAATAAGAAATTGTTGCTTTCAAAAATTTTTTGCAAAAAAAAACCCAGATTTAGCTGATTTTCAAACAGTGAACCCATACCTGATATAGGGCCTTATGGGGGGGGAATCCCTTTGGTATCTTGGAAAAAAAAGGTACGGGGGTAGGGGGGATTGTCAAGGTTAATGCCTCCTTAGTTTTAGAACAAAAAGGCCATCATAAAGCCCCCTTAGATATAATGAATCTAGTTTTAAACCTCCACGTTGGCTTTTTTTAATTTTTTATACTGAGGGCGAAATTTGGGTCAGTTGGTGTTATAGTCTTTTTTGTTACAATAAAATGTCCTCCACCTTTATCGGTTTTTTATTTTTAATCATATTTTTTTAATTTTTTTATTGCCTGAATTTTGGGTGGGAGAGGTTATTTAGACAAAAGGGGGGTCATGGCCCCCTTTTTGTAACCCATTGTAAAAATCGGGGGAACCAAAAAATTGGAATTTGAAATTTTTGGGTCAAAGTACTTTTTTTATAATACGATTAGTCAATGTCTTTTATAATAATTTTGACTTTTATCTTTTGCAAAATGGATTTAAGCCCTTTTGCCCTAACATTTATAAAAATCAATATTAAAATTTAAATATTGTTATGTTGGACAGGAACAAAATTTAATCCTTTTTTCAAGAAGTTTCCCTTTTTGGGTTTTGTTATTATTTTAGGGGATGTTTTTACCGCAATGGATTCATTTTTTTTCTTCGACATTTCGTGCAGGACGCCCGGTTTGTCCCCCTGTTTTTGTATCGTGGGGGTAGGTTCTTTTGAGAACTTGCACTGTCCAAAAATTTTGGGGTTCTTTGATTCTTTTGTTGTTTTGACGGGCTTTTTGGGTTTTCCAAAAACACTAGTTTTTTGAACTTGCTTCCGATTTGGGTTGTTTAAAGCGGGATCGTCGGTTATAAAAGCGGTTTTCAGCCCAGGGATAAACTTTATTATAAAGATAAACTTTAGTGTCCCCCCTCAACTTTTTTCAGTTTGGATTCCAAAACCCGAGGGTAGGTTTTCAAATTTTTGTATTTAATTCTTTGTAAATTTTTTACTGGTCATGATTACCTCTTTTTGTATTTTTTCCTCACTGTTTTTAAATTTTATTTTTTTTGTTGTTCTTTTTAGCTGAAGGTGGCAAGTAAAACTTAAATCCCCCGGTTCGATTTAAATAGGTACCCTTTCTCTGTACGCAAAATCCTCGTACCCAAAAACAACCAATGTTATGAAAAAATTTTTGGGGTACAGAGAGAAGTGGTAGCTTTTCCCAAACGTATCTTGGGTTTAAAGTTATAATGTGCAACACCTTATTTAAATGACAAATACAAAAAAAATTAAAAGAGCATAAAAACAATTTTGATTTCTCTAGGGGGATTTTTTAAAAAAAACCTGATTTTTTTAAGAAATTCAAATCTTTTGGGACAAATTGTACGTTCAGAATCAGGGCCCTCCAAAATAAGTCGACAAGAAGCTTAGAACACCCAAACAGGATTTTTCCATGCATGACCCCTGTAATTTTCACCATTTAAAAGGGACGTTCATATCCCCCATGACAGGAAAAAAAATTCCAATAAATGGCATTTTAGTTGTAATAAAAAATGTCATATACTATATAAAAAAGCCCTTGTGCAAAAATTACTAGGCCAAATAGCCCTCCCCAAACAAAAATCAGAATAAAAAGAACAAAATCCCATTCTAATTATGACAAAAAAAACAAAAGACACCCAAGAAGGAATAGATAAAAAGTATGGCGAGGGGCTAACTACCAAAAATTTTCGGGAGTTAAAACACACAGTTAGCACCGAATGGGGTTCTCAAGAAATCATCATAAATGGTGAATAAAAAAAAATTTAAATTTTTAAAAAACGCGAAAATAATGGGGCCCCAAAAAGGACACTTTGATTCCCAAAGGTTCAATGAAATGTTTAAAAATTGTTGTTTCCCATGATAAAGAATGTTTGCATTTAGAATTTATAAAATTAAGTATACACATTAGATTATGTTCGTATTGCTGTTCTATGCCTCCCTTTTTTTTAACCTGTTTTTTTTTGTTAGGGGGAAACTCACCCGTATTCATTTTACCCGCATAAATCAGAGCCCCAACACTGGCATGCCTGTAAGGAAACTGTGTGTTCCCAAAAAGTCCCCGCTGGGTAGGGGGGGTGGGAGGTTCTGTAGTCCGGTATTGCTTGATTTTTCATTAAGCGAAAAGTAAGTATTGCCCCTTAATCTTTTTGATTATCGATAGAGCTGTTGGGCTGTAATGTCTAAAGTTATACAGCATACTCAATTTTGCACTGTAAACGTGATTTGCACATTGAAAAAAAATGCCCCAAGTTTGGTTTGTTAAAGCAGGGGGCCCCCCTTTTGTTTGTAGGTGTCAGGGCTCTTTTTGGAGTCGGGCCCCCCGTGGGATTAGGGCCCCCCCCAGGTGTTGGGCCCCCTTGACAGTTTGGCCCCCCTAGGGAGTTTGGGCCCCGTAGGTATCGGGGCCCCCCTTTCCTTAGCCCCCAAAAGGGCCCCCCCCCATTAGCCCGGGCCCCCCTTTTTCCCCCTTTTAGCCCGGGCCCCCCCTTTTTGGGAGAGGGAAATCCCCCTTTTTTCCAATTTCCCGCAGGCCCCCCCCTTTTGGTAGCCCGGGCCCCCCCCATTAGAGGGCCCCCTTTAGGTAGTTTAAAAAAAAAAAAACAGCCACTTACCGAAAAAGCTCCCCCTCCCCGGCCCCCTCTGTTTCACCGGCCGCCCATGTCGCAGTAGGGGCCGGCGCCGGCGGCTGAAGGCCCAACACCCTTAGCCTCCAGGGGGAAACAGAAGCCCCGTATGGCCGTGTCGCTGACACGCGCAACCCCCGGGGGGGAAATTTGGGCCCCAAACCCCGGGCCCCGGTTCCCGACGCCGGGGGCAGG
>JAODAL010039381.1:0-38066 GCA_025379985.1 Phyllomedusa bahiana | reverse complement strand
GTATACAAAGGGGTAACCAAAAGAGCGCAAAAACAATTTCAAAAAAATTTAGGAAGAGACGGGGGAACCGGCCATCAGCTTCAGAAACCCCCGGGGCCCTTTGGCCGAGCGTTCAGAGGCAGTGCGCGCGGCTTAGTGGGCAGAGCGCCGCGGGCAATTGCTCCGCTAATCCGCAGGGGGAACCTAAGGCCTTTAAGCTTACCGGTTTCGGCCCTGTGTGACGTGGGGGCTTTGTCCCCCTGCGGGGCCCCCCGGCCCCCGGGCCAGGCTGGCCTGCCGCTCTTAATTTGGGGTGGATTGTGGAAAAAGGCGAGTTATTTATTTCTTTTTTTACACTAATCGAGCCTACCCACCCACGTGGGCCACCTTATATATACCTATCTACCTATTTGGGCCCCCTATAGCCTATATACCTACATATGTGGGTCCCCCTTCCAGCCCTACCTGTAGGGGGCCCCCCATCCCCCATTACCTACCTCCTACCTATTTGGGGCCCCCCCAACCCTATCTATTTCCCTTTTGGGGGGCCCCACCTATCGCCTATCTACCTATGTGGGGCCCACCTATAGTCTACCTACCTATGTGGGTCCTACCTATATCCTACGTATCTACCTACCCATGTGGAGCCCACCTATAGCCTATTTACCTAACCTTGTGGGTGCCCCCCCTTATATGTGGGGTTCCACCAACCCTACCCACCGGGGACCCCCTACTGCCTACTTAGTTTAAACGGAGTTTTAGCCAATCCTAATTTTGCTACGGGTCCCCTTTAACGCTATTACCCCTCCCTAGACTAGGCCCTGTTTTTTGGGGGCCTAAAATTGCTGCCTCCCTACCAAACCCACCAATCTATTAAGGGGGGTCACCTACCTGGTTAATATGTTGTAAAGGGTACGGCCATAGCTGAACAAAATTCCCAGGGGGGAATCCTCTGTTTCCACCCCTCTCTAGGAGGTGGGGCCTCAAAGCTATGGCCTGTCCCCGTTTCCCCCAGCCTGGGAAGTTGGTACAGAGGGGGGGACAGTGAAGTGGTGGTAAAAGTGGGTTTCAAAGATTTGTTGTCCAAATCTGGGACAGGTGGTGGGGGGAGAAGTCTCATGGCCCCCCTGGACCATTGCAAAAACAAAAGGAAAAAAAACAACTTGTAGGCTCAACCTTGAGTCAAAAGATGTCACCGCCAGTAATACTTTATGTCTATAGATCTGTGTACCGTTATCTACCATATATGGCTCTGTATGGGTGGCAAATGGTGTCTTGCCAACATTTAAAAAAAGGGGAGGCATCTCGCGCTCGTGACAAAAATACCTATAATAAGATTGTCTATAATCCAACAAATGCCTTTATGTCTGAGTTGGAGTTAATTTTAGAGAAAGCCCTGGAAGAAGGTACAATTTCAAAAAAAGGTGTAAATTTCTATTAGTAATTTCCCCCTAAGTTCCAACATTTTATTTTGTTGTGATCCCACAAAGACCCGTCAATCCGCCGGGACCCCCCGATTGGTCGGGCATTGGTGGGAATGTTGATCCGACCTTAAATTCATTGATTATTTTTTGAACCCTCTGTAAAAAATGTTCCCTCTTTCGTGAGGGATACAAAGGGAGTCCTTAGGAGGTTGGGGGGGATTGTTTGATCAGGGTGTCCCTGGTTAAGCTCACTGATACCAATATCTGTCATGTTGGGTTTAACGCGGTGATTTCTTTTTTAAAAGGGGGGTTTTGGGAAACGAAGTTGTGTCAACTAATTTTGGATTTTCTTGAAGTTCATTTTGAACATAATGTATTTGTTTTAGAGATTATTATGGGGCCCCCAGCAGGGTACCCCCAGGGGGAGCATGCCCCCCGGCGACGTAATCTGTTTGGGGAATTGGGGGAACGTGGTATCTTTCATAAGACTCTAGAGTTTTTTTTGGGTCCCAATGCGGGTGGAAAGGTACATTGATGATGGCCTTTTTTTGGCAACGGCTAATGCCCCCGCTAGTGACTTTTGGGGGAAGTTCAATAATAATGATTTAACATCAAATTAACATAAAGGGCGGATTTGGCAAATTTTTTCTTAGCATCGGTTTGTTTTGATGAAAAAATATGTTACAAACCGATGTCTATCACAAAAGTACATCTGTTAATTCTTTACTGTATGCGACTTCCTTCCATAACCCTTAATAATGCCTGGATAAAAAGGTAACCATAAACTACCCCAAAAAAAGCAAAAAACATACTAATATAAAAAAGGTGTGTGACCTAGATTCCCCTATAACTACCCCCAAAAACCCCTACCCTAAAATAGGGATATGCGCCCCAAAAAGGGCTTTCCCCCGTCCAAAACCTAATACTAAGAAAAACCCCTAAAAAAACCCCTAATGAGTCCCAACATGTTTAAAACCCTCTTCCCATTTTACCAAAAATTTTTTTCCCCAGGGGATATTTTGGAAGAAAAAAGGGGTTTTTTTTTTTAAAATAAATTTTTTTTTTTTTAAGCCAAAAACATAATACCCCGTATTATTGGTGGGTTTGTGGAGTAGTTAAAAGGGGCAATCTAGGGTCGGGGCACGCTTTTTTTTATAATTTTGTATGTTTTTTGCATTTTTTTGGGTAGTTTTATGGCCCCCTTTTTTCCAGGCATTATTTAAAAGTTATATTTTTTTCCCCCATCGATTAATTACTTTTTGTAACCCGGGGAGACAGCTGTTCTCTAGTTTAAAACCTATGCAAAAACACGGGCCGTTTGTTTATGGTACCGTGGTCTAAGCCTTTCCAGGTGGAGCTTTTCCTCAAAAACTCCCCTATTAGCAACTAGTTAAAAACCCCAAAAAGGCTTGACAAAAAAGCGAAACTCACGTATGTTGTTTGCTTACTTTTTCCCTTTAGTGCCCCTAAAGCTGGCGCTTGCCAGCATCCCGCTCTTAAATATCTCCACCATGGAACTGCTAAAGGCTTGAACTGGTAAAAACAACAGCTAAGTACTGGGTCTGATTTAAGTGTATATATGCGATGAAAATATTTTACATTTTCACCCCCCAAAAGTTTGAATATGCATGCTATGAACGCAAAGGAATTAAAGTAAGCAAGTGAAACATAACGTGAGTTTGCTTTATGTCAAGCCTTTTTGTTATAACTCTAGTTTAAACCACCATCTGTTGCGTACTTCCATAACCCTGCCACGATACAAGCCAATCCCACAGGGCCCCTTTTTATTGGACGTATCGTTCACATAAATTTAAATTTTAGGCCCCAATCTATAGATTTGAAAGAACGCTTTTTGGAACGTGGTTATAGCAAGAGAAAAATGAAACAAGCTTATTTTCGGGCCAAAAAAACTCCAAGAGACCAATTACTTCAGCCTAAGCCATGGAATAAAAAAGGTGATACACAGACCAGGTTTATCACTAAATACAATCAACAGTTTTCAAATCTGCATAAAATTCTGTGTAAGCTTTGGGACGTATTAAAAACCGATCCCCTTCTGGCAAAAGAGATCCCGGATTATCCAATGATGACAGCCCGTAGGGCACCTAATTTAAAGTACCAACTAGTCTCGGGCCACTATGTGGTAGAGAAGCTTAATCCATTTACTACCCGTGGTCCAAAACGGGGTTTCTTCCCCTGTGGGAAATGTGTTGCATGAGTCGCTCCAGTACTTTTAAAACCTCTGACAAATCTCCTGATTTTCAGATTCTGCACTATATTACGTGTAGCACAAAGAATGTAATCTAATGGCACAATCCCTGCAAAACGTTTTTATTTGGATTTTCATCACGTGAATTTTAAAAAACATGTTTGTGAACATGTCCCCTGACATTTCGCAGCAAAGGATTGTGAGATTGTCCCATTAAAAAAACTTCCTAGGCATTTTTTTAAATGTCACGGATGTGATTCTAGATTACTTAAGGTCTGTGGTATTGACATTGTACACCTTGGAATTAGAGGTGGCAATGTTATGAAGGCACTGGAGCAAAGGGAGATAAAATGGAGAAACTAGATTTTTCCCCTTTTCTGTAAATATATGTACCAGACCTTTGTTGTGATTTCTTCTAAATTGTGTATATTACTGTTCTTTTCTAAATTCTTTCCTTTTTTAGTTTATTGTTTTTATATAATATTTTTTTCCCTTGCTTTTTTATAGTGTGTTTATGTGGATTGACGGTATATCCCTGTGAAAAATTCTATGGACCAGTGAAGTTTTGATGTGACTTCATGGGCATTTGATGCTTGTTACTATGTTTGTTATGATACAATTTTGAAAATTAAATTATGTGTTTATGTATTTGTGACAATTATTTGCACAATTGTTTTTGGTCAATATGTTACAACATCATTGCCGTGTATATGATCATCTATGTGAATTGATCCTGGTTCTATTGACTTTTGGATCGTAATAAACATACAAAAAAGATTCAGGTAAACGCTCACCGGTAGTAAGGCTTCAATAGGAATCCGCATCAGATCCGTCCACACACGGTGCAAATAAGGAGGTGGGTACCTACCTGTAGATACTCCAGAAGCAGTAGGCAATTCAGCAAGAAAGCACTCCAGCAGTCGTGCTCGGGATAAGGTGAAAAAAATGCTTAAAAACGCACTTTTATTAGTAGATATTTAAAATCATCGCATAAAAGCAAAAATGAGCTGAACACTTGACATGTTTCGAGCCTGGTGATCGGCTCTTAGTCGTAACAAAACGACTAAGAGCCGATCACCAGGCTCGAAACATGTCATGTGTTCAGCTCATTTTTGCTTTTATGCAATGATTTTAAATATCTACTAATAAAAGTGCGTTTTTAAGCATTTTTTTCACCTTATCCCGAGCACGAGTGCTGGAGTGCTTTCTTGCTGAATTGCCTTTTGGATCGTAATGCTCTATGTATTATATCTGATATCATTTGTATTCGCGTTACCTTTTAATGGGACGGTGCGAGTGCGGCATGTGGGCGGCGTCTCGCCCACTCTGCTCCAGCGTCCTCAAAGCGTGGTGCGCATGTGTGGAAGTTCGGTCTTCCGTGCATGCGCATTGCTGAGGGTTTGCCGGAAGTGGGGCAGTGGCGCTCCCTAAATGGAGTTCATTACTGGAGGATATATAAACAGGATGCATCCACATACCACTATCCCCCTGAGGAAGCGTCATTTGACACGAAACGTGCGTTGGGGTCGGGCTGGACAGGGTTCAATTACTGGTAAGACTATTGTCATTACTATTTGTAACTTTGTTTCCCACTGGCTACTCCTTTTCATATACACTACGTAATTATTTTATGGACTATTATGTTGTAACTGCAGGGAACACTGTTTGCAATATTACTGTCACATATACTAATGACTTACTGGATTTATTTCTATGTGATATACTTACCTGATTTTACATGTTATTGACCCTGTCCACCGATTAGATTTTTATGGACACACACTTTTTGTATTACTATGATATTAAATTTTGCAGAAATAAAGAATAAATTTTTACCCAATACTCTCATGTTTTTCTGTATATGCACTATATGGTCACTGTATGGTGGCAATATACAGTCTACAAAGCCTGTGTACACTTGTATCTACCCCTATATGGTCACTGTATGGAGGTAATATACAGTCTTCAGAGCCTGTGTACACTGGTGTATACCACTATATGGTCACTATATGGAAGTAATATTGGTTGTTGTGTACCAATCTTTATTTAGTAATAGTGTAGTCATATTATTCAATCACTATATGGTGGTAATTCGTGTTTCTATTCGGGTGGTTTAATCGAGTCCTTATTTAGTAGCGTTATTGGTAATGTTGATCTTGGTAGTGGGATTAGTTTGGTAGCAGTATGAAGGTGATATGTATGGTGAGGTATTTGCTCCTCGTATTATCTAGAAACTCGATGACGATTAGTAAGAGGTACCAGTAAATGTTCATCGTGGTGTGGAGGGGGGAGTGAAGGCCCATCCAAAAGTTTGCTATGGGGCTCAGGCTTCTCTAGTTACGTCACTTTGTAGAGGGGTCATTTGCAACTATAATATGTGGTGTTTAGGGGATTTGCCGTGTACACATACACATTAACATGAAATGGTTTGAAGGCTCAAAAATTACTTAAATACATAACAATATAATGTTGTTTTTTTTCTTACTGCAAAAATAATAGTCTGAATGACTAATTTTCAGAGAAGACATCAGGAACAGCACATAAAGCAAATTATGGTTTGAAAATGGATACAAACTATTCCTACAACTCTCAACTTTTGGAGATTATTTGCTAACCCTTCAATTTCATATAACCAATGTTGGAATAGACTGCACATAACACCCTCTAGAGTAGGAATTGGACAATTTTGCTCTTCAGGACAAAGCACATTGATATCACAATGGCAAGGAAAAGGCAATTAGCAAAACAAGACAGACAGGCAATTAGAACCCTTTGAAGAAATTAACCCAGAGTGGCACTCAGTACAGTTTCCTTTACCATCAAAAGGCACTTGGAAACTGGAGAAAACTTTGACAGGAAGAGCTCTGGCAGAGCAGAGGCCACGACAAAATCAGATGACAAAATTTTGAGTCAACAGTTCTTGTGATCGGTTCCTCACAATTCAAAATCAGTTTACACAGCCTAATGCAGCAAAAAGTGAACATGTTTCCATTTTAACTGTGAAGAGAATACTTCTAGTTGCAGATTGATAGGTCGAGTATCAGTAAGACAGCCCTTATTAAGATAGCAAAGTTAAAAAAAAGACTTGCTTGGGCCAAGCAACACCTGTATTAGAGTACTACTCTTAGGGACTGATGAATAAAAATTTGACATGTCTGGTAAACTACACAAGGTTTCATATATCAACCATAAGGTGAAAAAATGCTTCTCCAGTGTAAGACACCAACTATTAAACTTGAAGGAGGAAGCGTGATTGTCTGGGGCTTTGCTGCCGGATCCAGACTTGCAACTTGCACAGGGTGGTGCACTGAACAAAAAGGGCTACCACAGCATTCTGTCAGGAGTTTTAGTTACAGTAAGACAATATCCAAAACATACTTCTAGGTTATATCAGAACTACCTAAGACAAGCTGGTAGTCTTCAAAAAATTGAATGACCTTCACATCCTCCAGACTAACTCTATTGAGCTGGATAGATGGGTGACAGCAAAGCAGCTACAAGTGCAGTACATTTGTGACCACTTTTAGAACAACATTAGGAATAAATTTCTGAACAATATCTAATTACAGTTGTAGAAAGAATGCATAGATTGGGTAAAGGTGTTACATCACCCAGAGGTGGCTACTTTGAAGATTCAAAAATATAGAATTAATTTGTTGAAAAAGTGAATCTATTATTTTTACTCATCTTAACCTGTTAATTTCATCCTTGCTTTCATTTTTAAATACATTTGAGAAATTAAACTATAAAATAATTCAATATCTATTTCTGTACTTTGCAGCAGCTGTGCAGAGCTGGAAATGAAGAGTTTAATTACATGAACTAAAATAGCTCATTTCCTGTTCTGCCAGTAATGAAACCATTGGTGGGTCCTGGATCCTGCATGATCCTGCAAATAGAACTATATGGTAGATGATTTATAGGTGACTTCTTGTTAACTCTGGTTGGGTAAATTTAGGTGTATGAGCCACAGACAGACTCTCGGCACTCAAACTACTCTGTGACCTCCCCTGCTCTGTACCCTTCCTTAGTCATGTTTGCCAGCCATAGTAACTGGTCATCATTATACTGTATAGATCTTATGTCCTATACATATTGATGAACTATACTTAGCAAAGATAGTCTACATATTCTAGAACTAGAACAGTATATTTTTAAACCGTTGTTGGGTAAAGGGTAAGAGCAGAGGCAGAGTGTGGGAGTCGTATAAGGAGGGAGTGAAGTTCAGATACTTGCATCTCTTTTCTGCTTTACTCTGGAGGTTACTACAGGACAGACTCTGCCAGTCTAGCCTGTGTGATACTTAATTTCACATATAAGTGTCCCAGGTAGTGTATGCAGCTTCCCTCTTATCTCTCCACACCAAGAGCTGTGCTGTTGACTGCACATTGACCTGATCTCCTGCTGTGCTGACATGTTGCCGAGTCCAAGCAATCTGTCCATGCAAAATATCGGCAATTATTATTGGCAGTAGAAACTTAGAACCAGCGCCAGCCTGGCAACTATATTGTGAAGTAGGCTCTTTGGGACAGATGTATCTGCTAACTTTGCACCCCCCATAGATACACTGCAGGGCATTTTAGAATCCAGTTTTCAGGCCATTTTGTCGCATACCGGCTTCTCTAAGCAACTCCCCGTTTTAAATTGTATGAGTTTTGTTAAGTCTTTCCACAGTGTTTTACATGGATATTGCTTAAAATATGTTGTCACTTACTTGTTTTGATGCCGTGCGCCTTTCAGGTGTGCATGATACTGCTCCACTGAGTTTAGCACCATGTTACAGGTGTTACAGGAGTAGCTGCTCCGTAATGCTGAAGAGACACAAGAAAATGGAAAGATTGAGAATATAGACCAGAAAGGTCTAAACTGAAGTATAACTCATCCTTGAATATGGACTGTTTACTGTAAATGCATTTTCTAATATTGTCTAGAGTTGATAAGGTGACTATTGTCTACACTTACAATATAATAATAAAATAACCAATGCAGCATAAAGAGACAACCTATAGCAGATATAATATTGCATGGTGGAGGAATCTAAAGTATAATTAACAATGAAACCAATCAGAATTTCCTGTAAATACTTCTGTAGCTACATGTACTGAAATAGTGGTCATTTAGGGGCTTTTTACACGGCACAGGACAAATACCGGTTGGTTTATCCGACCGGTATTTCTCCTGTTTTCGGGCCGTGCACACGGCCGCCAGGGGACACCGCGGTTAGCGGAGAAAAGCCCTCCCCCTTCACATAGACATGTTCATATTCCATCCGAAAACCGGTCGGAAGAATGAACATGTTCTATGTTTTTCGGACCGCTGCACGGATTTTCCATTAAGGTCCATGTAAAAGTTTGTCAGCCGGTTTGCAGCCGGTTTTCAAAACCGAAAAACCGGCTGAAAAACAGTGCCGTGGGGACCAGGCCTCAATACAGGCTACACTCAGGATTGCCCATTTTTTCACCACAAAATACCAGCCCTATTCACATGGGTAAAAAAAGGGGAGTGTGTTTTGGGGCACAATAGGGGGTTTAGTTTGGGTGTGTGGCTTTTTACAACATTTGGGGTATTAGACACCATTTCTAAAGCATTTTTAGAATTTTGTAATGAATGTTAAAAGTGAGACACAGTGCAAACATTCTCTTTTGGGCTACATTGGGTCTGTTTTACTTTGGTATACTCCTTATGTTGTGTACATAAAAGTGTGGTAGACTACACCTTTGAATCTGGCGCACAAAGCATACAACAATGGGAAATGGAGCAAGCATAGTCCAAAAGAGACCAATTTTGCTCTATAGACTCCTATGACTTGACTGCAGTATAGGGATACCTTTTTCAAGGTATCTTAAAGAGTGCCTTTAACATATGGCCAAAACGTGATGTGAATAGGGCCACAGTTAGTGGGAGCTACATGTTAGGATCTAGCAAAACAGTGGAGAGAATAGTCGCGTCAACTGCATTATTCCATCCAACAGGATACATATCCTTTAAACAGATACTGTAAAACACTTCTGGTAACTTATGGCAAGTATGGCATCCATCAAACTTATCCATTTAATGTATACCTCTGAAAGTGCCAGTGACCTCCCTGTCCATACATAAACAGTGATTGTCAGAGGTAATAGTCTATCTATTTCAGAGACAATGAGGAAAGGATGTCCTTCTTCTCCTTTTCCTAAGCGTGATAGAACTCTTGAAAATCACTTCAGACATCAAATGTGTGTGTGGTCACTGTCAGCAGTTTCAGAGGTGAGGACGAGAGAAACACTGATAGTCTTTTCCCAGGATAAGATCCAATGAGGTTACCTTAAATATATATAAATAGTCATGTAGGTGGCAATCCTAATTACAGTAAAAGGATTTAACAAAGAGAAGTGCACAAAAAAGTGAACTGTTCGTGAACTGAAATTAGGCATGGAATTTTTTGCAAATTCTTCTAAAAAATGTTTTTACTAGTGATTACAATTGTAATTGTCACTTTATAAATAATAAAACCTGAAGAATTTTTTTTTATTAAATAAGGATTTATGTGGGGGTTTCGCTTCAAGTGGTGTGCACCCAGCCCACAAGACCCCAGTAGAAAAACGCAGTTTATTAAACAAAATTATATATAAGATATAAATCATTAAAAGGAAATTTCTATTGATGAAATTTCTGTTGCTATTTTCCCACTTTATTCAGATTTTGTTTACTGTTTAACATTCATTGCTCTTAACATTATCATTTATATTGCATTTACTCATTTTTGCAGGTTATAAATATTTAAATTACAAAGCCTAGTCTAGACATGGCCTGTGCATTAAATGTGCAGATAATTGCAAAACATTCCTAGACACCTCATTGCACAATTCTCTGGATATTTAATACGCACTTGCTTTTGAGAACTTAATGTAATGTGCAAATAAAACAAACACATCCAATAACCCATGAGGACATGATCAGTTTAATTAACATATTGTTATACATAAATGTATTACATGTATACGTGTACTCCACAGGTATAACAGAGCTGACTCGGTCGACACATGGACCAGCTAGTTGCTGCTTTTAGAATTTCTGCGGAGAAGCAAAACTCCTTGACAAGTTTGAGTCATGACAAATGGCAAACCCAGTACCTTTACACCTTCCTTTTGTTACAGTTCTAATTTAAGGGGTTCTACAGATAAATATTAATTTAGACTGATAGATCAAGCAAAACAGGACAAGTTGCTGTAATCATCTTACAATAAATGCTTTAGTATCTATACTTTACCATTACAGATTTGCTATGGTGAGCCTTGTGTCACAACACTTACCTAATCTGTTCAGGGCCAGTGATCACACACGCTCACTAGTTTAGTGCCACCACCTACATTCTCTTGTACGTGAGGGGAAGGGCGTTGGGCAAATTGGCATCAGAGATTATATGAGGATGGGGAAAAGGGATGGGCTGACATCCCACTGGTACCAGCTAGCAAGAAGTTCCCGAATACCTGCCCTTCTTATTTTGAAGGCAGTGGGAGGGAGTGAGGTAGTCTTCCTTAAACTAATTAATTTAAATAGAAAACGTATGTTTTGTGTAACCCAACTAAGAAATATACTGTTCAGTAATGGGACAACGCCAAGCGTTTTTGATTCAAAAATTTGTAAGGACATAAAAAATATATTTTTACCAAATCAAACAAAACTACAAAAGACTGTGGTGCTATATAAAATAAACTGAGGACCTTTTTTATTCACAGCAGTAAAGGAAAAAAACTAATTGTCAGTAAATACAAGTCTAAGCATCATCATTAGATATCTTAAAAGGAATGTGTCATCAAAAAAATACTTATTGTTTAGCTCACGTTTTTATGTTAAACACATTTTTGGTTATGTTTTTATTTAATTTTCCGTATCATTTTCAATATTTTTTTTTATACTGCTTAAGTCTTGCAGTTTTCCCTTTGGCCAATAGGCCTAATAATAGTCTAACACTTCCTGTTCTGTAGAGAGAGATTTTCACTAGTCTGCTTATTATCAGTACAAGCAGGGTCGAACTGAAAGGTGACACCAATATATATCGATAACACTGGATCCACCAGTCACAATAGGAGATAGTCTCAGCTCCCTCTCCCCCTCCCTGCACACCGACTTCTTTCCAGGTCACATATCATGCCCACTTTTCTTTTCTATAGAAGTCAATGGGACTGATCCAGTTCACAGGCTCCTATGTCCATGAAGCTACTGTAAAGCGTCTCTCTAAATGCTGTTAAAGCAGTGCAGACAACAATGCTGTCCCCACAATCATATATAGACATCCGAATTGAGAAATCTGCAATCAGAAAATGAAAACGGCTAAGAGGAAAAGAATATGGACCAGGGTCTTGTTTTAATAAGTAAAAAGAAAAATTGGTGGCAGATTCCATTTAAGTTATTAGCAGATTTACCACAAAGTAGTCTTGGTAAACCTGGTTCCAACCCATGTGTGAGCTTTAATAACAGCCTAGTTTTTCAGAGAGTAAGCTTTAGCTATATCGGCCACAGTGGTTCCCTCTATGCCCCTACTCCTGGTTTGATAAGCCTAGAGCATATTCACCAAGATCACCGTGCTCTGGCTTCTATAGGTGCTTGTTTGATGTGAATGCTTTGACGTTACCCAACGTTTCTGAAGTGGCTGTGGACTCCTGACGTGGAAAGGGATAACTAGAGCAGGGGACCGAAAATAAACTTGTGTGAGGGACTTTGTATGGTGTTAATACACACAAACTGCAAGAAACTAGAATATGGTTTTATTCTGCTTGACAGGATCATCATCAGAGGCCGGCACATGTTGTAATGGTTACAGTATGGCCAGCAGTAGGAAACAATCCAGCAGCCTATTGATAGTATAACCCCCTCTCTAATGAACATGGCAGTGTCATCTACACTATAGGCAGAGACAGAAGAATAAATAAATGCCAGCCATCAAACTAGGTTAGAGATTGATTGCATACCATGGGTCTCCTCCCTTCATTTCTCACAGCTGTCATCTTGTCTTCCAATAACAAGTGACGTTCAGCATTCGCTCGCATTGCGCTGCTGTATAAATCACAGAACATGTCAAGGACATTACTTTCCTTGTCACTCTCTTGCTGCCTATTTCATGGAGAGAGTTGTTGAAGCATTAGAGTGGCTGCCGATACTGAACAATAAGAAAGTCTATTGTGGATGACAGAAGCACATGATGTCATGGGGGAGGGATGCAGAACCCTTCTTTTTGACCATTGTCTACTCCAAACTTGTTTTTAACAGACAAATGGAAACTATATCTTGGTCCCTTCCATTTGCTGGAATAGTGGCATAGTGCAGTATAGTCATGTGTCTGGCTATTATAAGCAAATAATAGTCAAGGGTTTATTAACGTGTTGTCGGCTTCCATTTATAACGAAAGACAAAGCGCTGTGCCACATCTGCTACACAACAGGCACCAGCAGCACCTGCTGGACCCTACTGGCTTATAGTGGGGTGCATTGGGTTCTCCCAAGGTGTCTTGTGTTGTGACGGGAGTACCAGGGCTGTTGCAGTGCTATTGCTCTGGTTATAAATGACAGATGCAGATGTGAACATTGCCTAAAGTGGGTTTCAGTGGCAGAAATGGATCTCGTGACCTCAACTGATCAGCAGAAGTGCCACAGGGCGCTACGTAATGCAGCATTCCTTCAATATTTAACCAAGCACAGTGGCTCAGGCTAGGTACACATTTCTGGATTCCATTTAACATGCATGCCAGGCTGAATAGGTTAAACCAGGCCTGCATAACATATGGTCTGCCAAAGCATTTCTGTCACAGCGAACAAAAAGGCATGGCTTATTAAAGCCCAACCCTATATGGCCGGTATCACCTTGGTTTGGGCATAACAGTCCCCAGCAGTCTTGCCCCCATGTCCTGCAATGTTGTGAATGTCTATGTTAAACGGATGCAGTTGCATAGGATCCAATTGTAAAATAACATAAGTTTAACATATTTTTTTCCCTGAATGCTGTTAAATAGAATAGCATAGGCTCCTGTGCTATTCTAAATTCTAAATTTTTTTTGTGCGATATATAGATGTATACCAGTCAAGCAGATACCAAAAGGACAGACTTTTGGCCTCCGTCGAGCCATTTAATCCTATGGAAACTTTTAGCTTTTGCATTTGTTAAGTATTCATCTCAGAAATCTGCATACATACATTTAAATCTACAGCTGTAATATCTGTGTGCTTTGCTTAAAGTCAGGATTACACAGATCTTCAATATGGCCTCACAATGCATATATAAATTAGATATATGGTAAAAAAAAAAAAAAAAAAAATGCATGGAGCAGTTCAGGCACCATTCTCAAAATTTTCCATAAATCACTTATTGAAAGTCATAAGAAATGTGTAGTGAAGGTTTAATGCTAGGAGAAAAGGATTTAAATATTAATATTTTTGAATTTTTTTTCCTCTAAATTGTCCCTGCTCTAAGCTGAGGCATTCAATGCTGTGCAAGCCTAATGTTAGGGAGAGAATGAGTGGATGCCAGCAGATCTGTCAGAGCAGTTGTAATTCAATTAACAAGCACCAAACGACATGCTCTGGTTAAAAAATTTATCCAATATTCCCTAAAGCGCACAGGATTGTTTGGAGCTGTTTGACCACACTAATGTAGATTAGAAATTTGAACGCCATCAGCTATTCCCACATGTGAGATGAGTTTATGGCGTAGTGTCAGTGAATGTGCTGTAATATGTGATCTGCTTTGTCTCAGTACAACACAATTATATCAGACTTATTAGCCTATCTGCAATGGATCAGCGTAGTCATTCCCTTAACCTCTTACTTACACATCACTAGGTGCATCAATTGCATTATGAATATACACACACATATACACTGTATATATATATATATATATATATATATATATATATATATATATATACACTGCATATATATACATATAACATGTGTATATATATATATATATATATATATACACACATATTTATTTTATACACACACACACATACATACATATACAGTATATATATACATATATATATAAATAATATATATAGACATATATATCTATATATCTATATATATATCTATATATATATATATCTATATATATATATATATATACATATATATATATATACACCCACATATACTGTGTATATACTGGACACAAGTTTGTGGACCCCTCCAAGTTTAGTCTTCAGTTGTTTTCGTCACAACTACAAACGTGCAGAAAATAAATTACTGACACGAAATCCCCATACACAAAAAATTAAAGCTGTATGGGTTATAACTTGAGCCAGGTATGAAAGCATGTGACATTTAAAAAAAAAAAAATCCTAACTTATGTTAAATATCTCACTACACAGATCCAAACTGCCTCTGGAAGTACAAGAACTGTGCATTGGAAGCTCTGGGGAATGAGTTTCCATGGTCAAACAGCTACCAGCTACTTGCTGGCTGTTGTAATATGTTTAAAGGGGTTTTTCCATCTGGCTGTTTCACAGAGCCTGCTACTCACAGCCAGTTTCAGGTTCATACTTACTGTTCAGGCTGAAGGTAGTTCTACAGCAGTGATTGGCTTATCAGCTCTGCTATTCCTAGCTGAGCATGTTAGAGGGACATTGGTGATGGAGCGATCTAAACAGCAGAGTAAAAGGCTATGGAGTTTAAAAGGGTTAAAGGGGTTTTCTCGCTACAAACATCATATCTATAATGATGGGACAGTAAAAATAAGCACTTTTGCAATTGGTTTGTATTACCTAAATCATGTGGCCGCAAGAGGAAAATTGATGACAAATTGAAGAGACACATAAAATAAATGGTAATCAAAGAGCCTAGAGCAACTTTCAAAGAGATCAGGTAGTTAACTGCAAGGTCAGGGTACATCAGTGTACGATTCCACCATCGGTCGCTGTCTTTGCCCTCATTATTCCATAAGACTACAGTATAATGAGAAGTTCTTATCACACCAGAGAACAGATTTCCACTGCTGCAGAGTTCAGTGATGGCATACTATGTTTTACACCACTCCAACCTTGAGCTGCAGCCAAACATTTCTTCACCCTCTTTCCCTATGTAGATAAACACACACATTTGTTCAGTGTCGGACTGGGGTGTCTAGAGCCCACCACAGGAGTTGATTTTAGGGGCCTACTTGGCCTTGCTGTCTCCGCCACCTGTACGGTGCCCCGCCCAGTCTCACTTCAACTTATGCAGACTGATGTGATGACATCATCACACTAATCTGTAATCAAGATGGGGTGCTGGGGCATCTGAGTCTCACTCACCTAATTGCATTAGGACACCAGTGGTAAACATGAAAGGTCTAAAGATATATGTCCCCTTCCCCGAGTGAGACATTTCATATAAATAAAAATATATCAAAAGTTTTAACACAAAGCACTGAGTAGAAAACCACTAAATAATGGTCGTACAGTTACCAAATAACACCGCTACATAAAACCAGAATCCCACGTTTAAAATTACCCGGAATTACATTAAGACCAAATCCTGCCACATCATGACCACATATAACCAGCACATAGTGACTGAATAATACCACAACATCATAACCACATACCACCACCACACAGCGACTGAATAATGCTACCACATCATAATCTCATATCACTACCACATAGTGACTAAATAATATCACCACATCATGACCACATACCACCACCACACCATTACTGAATATAAACCATTACACTTTGCACATATACAGGTGATTACAGTTCAGGTACATTTAGTGACTCACAGGTGACGTTTCTCTGAATTGTTCATGTTCCTTTTTCTTCTGCATCCTGTCCAGACCTCCATAATGACTTCTCCTAGCCAACACTCATCCCTGCAGATTTAGACACAAATATCTTAGAATCCTAACTTTTCCAGCATCTCTTTCCCTTTTCCCAACTCTGTACATACTTCCCAAGGGTGGGAGAGTGGGTTCAGGAAACAGCTTAGAGGCCCAGTCTCCGAGGAGGAACAGAGGACTAACCCCCTGCAGATTGTGCTGCAGCTATGGCCATCAAATTGTGTGGTCCAAACTCCTACCCCTGCAATCCGAAGATCAGCCGCAGGCATGATGCATAATCTTCAGGGGATGGAGTTCAGTACTGTCAAGGTTTTTTTGCTTTTATTATTTATTCTACAGATTTCCCCTTTGGACTATGATGGATTTATTGAGCCAGCATTTGATCCATTTATTTAATAAAATGGTCAGTGAGGGCTGCTGTCACGGAGAGTTTATTTATTATATTTATATTATTTTTTGACAGTTTGTTTTTTACCATTTATTTCCAGTATTAGTAATAGAGGTGTTTGACAGATGTCTCTATATGACTAGCGCTGGGACTTGGTGTCTGCCTTGGAGTGACAAAAAAAACCACCACTAGCTGACACCAAGGCGCAACGCTTGTAATAGAGAGAAGTCTGTTAGAAACCTCTATTACGAACACTGGAAAAATAGTGGTAAAAAAATACCCTGAAACACAAAAACACTTTACTTAAATAAACACTCCCTGACACCAGCCCTCATTGACCATTTTATTAAAGAAATGGGTCCAACACTCGTCTGACATAATCCAGAAGGGAAACCTGTAAAATACTGAAACACTAATTAGCATTTGGCTGACAGCTATCTATAATTCCTAGGGCAGCATGATTATTAAATATGCCCCTCTAGATAAGTAGAATCCCTTTTTAGATAGGTAGTCCCCTTAATTAGTGACTTCAGGTAGGTGGGTAGGCAAGCAAGGTCCTAGTCAGGTAGGCAGACAAGTAATAGGGTAAACGGCAATGGCCCAGGTAGGTAGGTAGACCCTAGGTAGATAGGTAGGCCCCAAAGAGGCTGGTGGGTAGGTTGGTAGACCATAGGTACATAGGCCCCCAGGTAGGTAGGTTTGTAGACCCCAGGTAGGTAGGCAGTAGATAGGTCCCAGGTAAAGAGGCAGCAGTTAAGCCCCAGATATTTACCCAGGTAGGTAGGTAGATTGCCCCTGGTAGTTAGGTATATTGTCCCCAGGTATTTAGGTAGATAGCCCCCAGGTCCGTAGGTAGATTGCCCGTAGGTAGGTTGGTAGATTGCTACCAGGTAGTAGGTAAATTTCCCCCAAGTAGTAGTTAGATTGCCTCAGGTAGTTAGATTGCCCCCAGATAAGTAGGTAGATTGCCCAAGGTAGTAGGTAAATTGCCCCAGGGAGAAGGTAGCCCCCCCCAGGAAGAAGGTAGGTTGCCCCAGGTAGTTAGATTAAAATAAAAATACACTCACCTCTTCCCATTCCCCAATGTGCAGCCGTCTAGGCAGGCCGGGCTTCACCTAGTGAAGCCTGGCACAGGTGGCGGGATGATATGATGTCATTGTGCTGCCTGCATGGTGATGCGCGGTCATCCCCTAGTACGCCTAGGACCTTAGACTTACTCGGTAGAATAGCGGAGCAGGCGCTGGTGATACTCTGGTCCGCTAAGGGCCTGAGCGCCTGGGACAGCGGGCCCGGGCATTCTTAGGCATAGTGTGTGGGCCAGGCTCGGCTCCCTGTGGCGGCGTGCCCCACTGTGTCCGACTCAGTGCTCACTGGAGGATCCTCCAATTCTCCAGTGGGCCAGTCCGACACTGCCTTTGTTGTCTCCCCCACCAAAAATGTTTTATAACACACACAGTGGTAATGTGCACACATACATAATACCACCACTTACACTCATATATACATATTAATCACAAAAAGGTAAAGGTATTTGGCTTTTGGTTGAAATTTCAGGATAAGCATAAGATTTCTTGAATTTTTTTTAAATGCACTAAATGAGACGATCTCTTAACTGTATAATGCACATGTCCAACTGTTCAATGTTTCAGTACTTTTTAAACAACTTGCTGAATAAGGAGCTTAATGACAAAATTCACAACAGGTGTTTGATCCTGAATCGCCCAATACATTTAGGGGATCAATTTGAATTGGGATTTAAACAGTCCTGCTCATCATGCTGTTCACATATTGACAGCATGAAAACAAGACAATACCTTTAAATTGCTCAACAGTACCTAGCCACTATGAAGCTTCAAGTAGGATGCTCTCATACAGAAGTGGCCACTTAGCTTAGAGTGTCACAGAGTGTCATCAGCAGGTTGTAATAGAAATACAGAGAGACTGGAAGATTCACAGAAAGGCAAAGTAGAGGACATTTGGCTACATCCCACAGTAATGACTGCTTCATTGTAAACAATGCCCTGTGAAACCGGATCATAAATGACACACAACTCCAGGCATAGTTAAGGGAGGTGAGCGGCAACTAAGTGTCACATCAGCCCATTCGTAACTGTTTACATCAACGTGATCTGCATGATAGACTACTGGCAAGGGTACCTGACCAGACCATCAGACACCGACATCATCATCTTGCATGGGCCAGGGAGCATCTATGTTGGATGAGGGACATGTGTCCTCAGTGCTGTTCCGTGATGAACATATATATTTGATACAATGACAATTTTGGAAGTTTTCCCACCTACAAAGAATGGAGAGATGTGTAATTTTTATGGTAGGTACACTTCAACTGTTAGAGACAAAATCTAAAAGAAATCCAGAAAATCACATTGTATGATTTTTAAATAATTAATTTGCATTTTATTGCATGAAATAAGTATTTGATCACTGACAAACCAGCAAGAATTCTGTCCTTCACAGATTTGTTAGTTTTTTCTTTAAGAAGCCCTCCTACTCTGCACTCATTACGTATATTAACTGCACCTGTTTGAACTTGTTACCTGTATAAAAGACACCTGTCCATACAACCAATCACACGCCAACCTCTCCAGCATGCCCAAGATTACTGAGATGCCTATGGACACCAGGGACAAAATTGTAGACCTGCACAAGGCTGGGATGGGCTACAGGACGATAGGCAAGCAGCTTGGTGAGAAGGCAACAACTGTTGGCGCAATTATTACAAAATGGAAGAAACACAAGATGACTGTCAGTCTTTATCTGTCTGGGGCTCCATGCAAGATCTCGCCTCATGGGGTAATGATGATTCTGAGAGAGGTCAGGAATCAGCCCTGAATTACATTCGATGACCTGCTCAATGACCTCAAGAACTGGGACCACAGTCTCAAAGATTACCGTTCGTAGCACACTACACCGTCATAGATTAAAATCCTACAGGGCACGCAAAGTCCCAATGCTCATGCCAGCACATGTTCAGGCCCATTTGAAGTTTACCAATGACCATCTGGATGATCCAGAGGAGGCATGGGAGAAGGTCATATGCTCAGATGAGACCAAAATAGAACTTTTTGGTATCAGCTCCACTCGCCATGTTTGGAGGAAGAAAAAGGATGTGTACAACCCGAAGAACACTGTCCCAACCGTGAAGCATGGGGGTGGAAACATTCTACTGTGGGGGTGTTTTTCTGTAAAGGGGACAGGAAAAACTGCACCGTAATGAAAGGAGGATGGATGGGGCAAAGTATTGCGAGATTTTGGCCAATAACCTCCTGCCCTCAGTAAGAACATTGAAGCTGGATTGTGGCTGGGTCTTCCAGCAGCACAATATCCCGAAACACACAGCCAGGGCAACTAAGGAGTGGCTCCTTAAAAGGAAATTTCAAAGTCCTGGAGTGGCCTGGCCAGTCTCCAGAGCTGAACACAATTGAAAAGCTTTGGAGGGAACTGAAACTCAAGGTAGCCCAGCGACAGCCCCATAACCTGAAAAATCTGTATGGAGGAGTGGGTTAAAATCCCTGCTGCAGTGTGTGAAAACTTGATCAAGAACTACAGAAAACATCTGCCCTCTGTAATTGCAAACAAAGTTTTCTGTACCAAATATGAAGTTCTGTTTTTCTATTGTATCAAATACTTATTTCATGTAAAATGCTAATTAATTATTTGAAAATCATACAATGTGATTTTCTGGATTTGTTTCAGATTCTGTCTCTCGCAGTTAAATTGTACCTACAATAAAAATTACAGACCTCTCCATTCTTTGTAGGTGGGAAAACTTGCAAAATCGCCTATGTATCAAATACTTATTTTTCCCACTGTATACAATGTTATGGAATTTGTATAGGATTTGCAGGATCTCCTTATTTGTATTTCCTCCACGTTTCACTGCATACAGAACATGACATTTACATTGACTGTTTGTGCAGTAATTGGACCATATTACAATTACTCAGCTTCCCCACGTGGCTCGGCAGCAATCACAGCGAGCATCCATCTTCTCCTATCTCACAGTAATAACACACATGCAGCACGTCAGGATTCTCGTGCTGAAGACAACATAGAAAATAAGGTGGAACAGACTCGAATAGCATCTGCCACTGAATCCAACCTGTATAATAAACACCAAATAACACCGCACATGGGGACACAGCATAAATTACATCATTATGTATGTATATTTTTCCCTGTCTATCTGATGTTTTCAATAAATCTAATTTTGCACTTAGATTGTATGTACATGTGCTGTGTATAGATAGATAGATAGATAGATAGATATGAATCACGCACATATATGCACAGTATAAACAGAGATTGCAAATAAATTCTAAACATCACATTTACCCTGGGACTGGTAGACTGTTTGATATAAAAGCTAATTACAGAGTATCTCACTACTGAAATTTTCAGTAATCAGCTGTTTTCTGTGGGGGAACCAACAACAAATATTCAATTCTCCAGCACCACCACAGTGAGTATAAAGGGCATTTCCATCACGTTACTTTTGGATTGTGGCTGGCTCTTTGTCAGCCTCAGAGAATGGAGAAGTGGCTGCTCTTGTGCAGTTTTCTCTGCTCTCTTCTGTGAGAGATCTGAATACAGCCCAGTGAGTTTGCTCATGTGTTTTCAAATCTCCCACAGAAATGAACAGAGAGTTGCACAAGCATGTCCACCTTTCTCTTCTTTCAGCCACTGATGTGCCAGCCTGGAAGTGATGTGATGGGAATATCCCTTTAAGCACTACACTGGCTGTCTGCTTAATTTATATATATAATTACATAGTTAATATGGTTGAAAAAAAGACAAAATGTCTATCAAATGTCCATCAAGTGGGTAAAGATATGGAGCAATGTCAAAGGGATTCTCCAGGATCATAAATAATGTCATTAGGATAAACCATCAATATCAGACCTGTAAGGGTCTGACTCTTGGCAGTCGTCTGATCATCTGAGTGAATGATATGTGCCAGGGTCCTCCGAAATAGCAGACGTCCCAACTGTGCCATTTTCAGCAGAAGAGGTTTTCGGTGGCTGCCACAAGAGCTGGTTGGTTTGGGGATGGTGCGTTACTGTGCTTTCTTATGTATACCCCCAATAGATATGGAGGAACACCCCCCCCCCCCGCCCTCATCCAGTAGGTAAGTAGGTATATATGTGCTGGAAAAGTGAGGATACTAAAATGTGTGTGTGGTAAATTCTGCAGGGACAAGTTGTGGCCAGGACAAGTCATCACGGTGGCCTGGGCTGGATGGGTAAGAAAAAGAAAAGAGAACGACTCTCATCAGAGGAGATGCCATCTGTGAATCACTGCATGTAAATGCAATGTAATCACTTATATGAGTACTGCTGAGAATATGGAAAGGATCTTTGTGCAATACGTGTAATATTAGTGATAGGAACACACATTCTTTTTCACTGTAAAAATACATGTCGCAGTGCACGTTGTGGCGTGAAAAATGCTGTGTAAACCTGGCAAAACATAACACAGAGGACCTGGGCCCTGGATGTTTTAGCAACACCCTTGACTATTACTGACATGTTTTATTGTTAATTCAAATACTTCCATATAAAGAAACATTTTTATTTAATCAAAATTTTTCTCATCCTATTGACATTACAGTATTGCACCCTTTACTTCTTTCTACATTGATTAGGATTTTCTAATTAACATCCATCTGCTTTCTCAATTATATAAAATGTAATTGTGCTATTAGCATTTATCTGTTGATTAGAGTGAAACCGCTGAATACTAAAGATGATTTAGCACAGTTGGATCTTCTGTGCATTTTCTGCAGCGGTTTTTGATGCAGAAAATCTGCTGTTTATTACAGTTGCATCAAAGTAAATTAGGTGTCACATATTTGATTTACCTACCGCTAAAAAAATCCACATAGACTCTGCAGAGAAACTGAAATGTAATATGGATTTAAAAGAAAGTGCTTTTCAACTGTACAACTGTGGATTTGATGCAGATTTTTGCTATTGACTTCAATGGGTATTTCAAAATTAACAATCAGTCCATAGTTGTGGAATTTAAATACAATCACAGGTTGACTACATGGCAACTAATACTGCCGTTACTCCCAGACTACTGCTTCCCCATAGTGGCAACATACATGGTGGAAGCTGTAATCTGAGATGTTTTCTTGGCTGTAATTTGATATCAATGAAACAAAATGGAGCAGGCACAGCTAGTGATGTCATCTAGTACAAGCCAGAATTGACAGATGGGCAGTCTGGCCCTGGTCATGCAACAAAATTTAACATATTCCTTTAGAATTACTTTATACAAAGTTGTGCATATGAATGTAGACCAAACCCCCTAAACATACACAGACTCCATACTAAACAACTTAAGCAAATACAGATCCGATCCCCTAAACCTATACAATCCCAACACAAAATCCCTAAACTAATACAGACCCCCACACCTGACACTAGAAAAAAAGATTTAGCTCTTAATAGACCCCTATAGAGAGAAACCACTTGACCATCTTAACACACACAGACCACATACCTGACCCTTAAACTAACAGACTTCTAAACAAATATAAAAGGGGTGTTCCCACCATAGATTTTGATGGAATATCATTAGGATATGCCATCAAACTATAAAAGGTACGGGTTCCACCCCTGGAGCCCACTCCTATCTTGGGAACGAGCCCCTGAAAGTATCGGCTTAGAAACGGAAGCCACTTGCGCTTGCGCACGATACTCCATTTTGTTCTACAGGAGTTCCTAATAAAGTAGAACACAGCACTCACCTGTACTTGGAACTCTCATAGAACGGAATGGAGAGGTGCGTGTATGCATGACTGGCTCTCCATTAGGAGCCCATACTTTCGGGGGTCTCTCCTCAAGATAAGTGCTGGTGCCAGAGGTGTGACGTGCACCCATCAGACTTTGATGACATAACCTATCGATATGCCATCAAAATCTATGGTAGGAGCACCCCTTTAACAAATATGAACCTCAAACTAAATACAGACCCTAAATCAGAATCTGCAGAATCTCGCAGCTTGCAGTGCTCCTCATTCAAGGACAAGACTATAAAAATGTCCCTTTTTGTTTCGGGACATTCCAGGAGGTTAGGCAGGTATATAATAAATGCTTACGTTTAGTATCACACATTGTTTCCGTGGCCAACTAATAAAAGACTATTTTTTTAACATGATGAAATTATCAAACCTGAAGGTAAATAAAGAGTTCTGAGATGTTTCTTAAGGGCTCCATCTGGCACAGAAAGGCAGAATTCGCACACAGTCGTCCACTGCTGCCATCTGTTACTGACGTGTTAATAGCCACCAGGATCTAGATCTAAAAATATGTCTGCATGGTAAAGGCTGCAGTAGCACACTACTGTCACGAGATAACAAATCTGAGTGTTTGCTAATATAGCACCATATACTGTACCTAAATAGCATCTCCCAGAGTCCATTCTTGGAATTAGTGCCATGATTTAGTGTTTGCATTACGCTAACGTGTTCTGGGTGAGTCATTGTTCCCTTGCAGAGTCCATAGTCCCATTTTTAGAAGTGACAATAGTGAATCATTGCACAATCTCTGCACAGATGGGTATAACACCTGTGGTTTTATTTTTAGTTGTGCCTCTAGCAAATTTACGTTTTTTTGTATCAGGTTTATGTCATCTTTTCTTGAAATGTTGATGTTGAGCTATTGACTGTATGCAAAATTCAACGCTGATACAAAGAAGATTGGATTATGTCCAGAAAACATGTATCTTAAATAGTAACTGGTGCGGGGCTCACAGATAAACAGTCATTTTCCTTCCAGTACAATGGTTTCAGATGCTGGAATAAAAATGGTGATGGATGTATATGCTGGAGGAGTATTTCAGCCATAGCAAGGCATGGTATGTCAGTATGTGCTAATCGATAGGGGTCTGATAGGACATCTACGAGTAGTTAAGGGTCTCTTTGGAGCACCATATAAATCTTTCTAAGTTCCTCCCTGCATGGCTTTATGGTTGTCCAGAAGCTGTGCAATACTGCTACTCATTACTAGAGATGGGCGAATTGATTCTAACGAAGTGGAATTCGTTTAGAATTTCAGGAAAACTTCAGTTCTGAACGAAGTCGAAGTTTGGGGTAACTTCGGCGGTGAACGAGTGTGCTGTTGATTGATAAAATTGGCTGCGAGCACATAGCTTACATGGGGCAAAGCACTCTGGGAGGAAGAAGGGCATAGCCTGCATGACATGTGCAGAGATGAAGCCAATCAGTGACCGGGGGATTCTGTGACGCACCGAACTATATAAGTCCGGGCGCGACGCTGGGAGCTCACACTCCTTTTCACTGTACTGATCAGGGAAGGTGCTGCCGCGGGCCGATTGTGATAGTTTCTTACTGAAGAACTGATTTTTATACAGCGATTTTTTGTGGGTTGTCTCAGCCTTGTTCCAGAGACTGTGTTTTTAACCCGTTCTATTTCCTGATTTTTGGGGTATTGGATCTGAAGTCCAGTGTGCGCCCCAAACTGCTGCTGCATATACATTTTAATGCATCTGCTCACAGCACATTGAATATCCTGTTTATTCATTTAAAAGAAACAGCGTTTTTTACAAAAACAAATACCACTTCATTTTGGCTGCTCAATCTTTTTGCAAAATTTTTACATCCAGGGGTTAATTAAGCGTTGTTTTTCTGCTGTGGTGACTCCAAAAAAACCGTCTTTATGACTGCCAAAAAATACAATTTTTCTGTATCCTAATTCACAAGCGAAGGTTAATTACAATTTTTCTTTTGTTGTGTAGCGTAGAAAACCCCCCAAATTGTAACACGCTACAAGCTAGTAGTTTTTTGGGCTGCTCAAGTCTTTTGCGCAATTTACATCCAGGGGTTAATTAAGCGTTGTTTTTCTGCTGTGGTGACAAAAATAAACCGTCTTTTTCACCGCCAAAAATTACAATTTTCCTGTACCATAATTCACAAGCAAAGGTTAATTACAATTTTTCTCTTGTTGTGTAGCGTAGAAAACACGCAATTGTAACACGCTACAAAGCTAGTAGTTTGGGGCTGCTCAATTCTTTTGCGCAATTTACATCAAGGGGTTAATTAAGCGTTGTTTTTCTGCGTTGGTGACTCCAAGAAACCGTCTTTTTCACCGCCAAAAATTACTTTTTTTCCTGTTCCATAAATCACCAGCAAACGTTAAATAAAATTTTTTCTCTTGTTGCGTAGCGTAGAAAACACGCAATTGTAACACGCTACAAAAGCAGCGTTTGTGGCTGCTCAATTCTTTTGCCCCAATTTACATCCAGGTGTCAATTAAGCGTTTTTTTCTGCTGTGGTGACAAAAATAAACCGTCTTTTTCACCGCCAAAAATTACAATTTTCCTGTACCTTTAATTCACAAGCAAAGGTTAATTACAATTTTTTTCTTTTGTTGTGTACGTAGAAAACACGCAATTGAACACGCTACAAAGCTAGAAAGTTTCCGGCTGCTCAATTTCTTTTGCGCAATTTACATCCAGGGGTTAATTAAGCTTTTTTCTGCATTTTCTACTCAGTAAAAGAAACTTTGTTTTCACCTCCACAGAAGAAATTCTGTAGCATAATTCATATCGAAGGTTAATTAAGCCTGTTTGTGCTTTTATATTCCTTAAAATACACAGATTTTTTAAAACGGCACATACAAGTAAATTTTATTCCTGCCATTTGTGAGCGCAATTTATATCCAAGGGTTTCCAAGCTTGTTACTGGGTTCATTTGGAGTCAAATACGGGGTGTGTATTTATCATATACAGATATCTTATCAAACAGTGTCTGTACATTTAGAACAAACAGTATGCAGACAGGAGGTGGCAGGCTCTTCACCTGCGGATTGGCAGAGGCACAAACTTCCAGGCCCAGGTCACAGCACAGCAAGGGGACGTCGCGCAGGGGTCACTCGGGAGGCCACACCTGCCGCTGTAATCTAGCGGCGTGTGTTGTTCAGCAACCCCAAAATGGTTCTTGTTTGGTTGACTAGGTCATCCACTTCCTCCAGATTACATCTGACAACCCCATCAAGAGCCCGGTGGGAACATCAGACACAACCCTTATTGGCATGGCCCGGGAGCGGTCAGCGGCCCTCACCTGTCCTCAAACCCGCCTCGTCCCATCCGGTTCCCTCAGCCAGAGATTCTACTATGTGGTCTGGGCTCAGCGCCACTATATAGCAAGGATGAACAATTTGAAAAGGGGCAGTCAGCAGCTACTTGGCAGCGAAGAAAAATGGGGCCAATATCCTCTGCTTCTTGCAGTAGGCGGCAAAGTATAAAATGTGGAGAGTGGCATGGGAGGTCATGTTGTGAGGGGTCAGCCTCTGCATACCAAGACCGGTGATGAGGACAGCAGTGACGATGAAACACAAAAAAGATGATAAATGTAGCCGACCGCACTTGGGGCCGGGTGAGGCAAGGGCTTCTTTCATCGTCAGGAGAAGAGGGCATCAGCTCGCGCTTCAGGCAGCGGGCCAGCCAGCAAGTGGGTCGTGTGGCCTTTGAGTCAGCAGGATAGCAGCAGTGTGAGGTCAGGAGCCAAGCGGCCACGGGGTAAAAACCCGCTTCGCAGTCCAAGAAAGTAGCGGCACAGGCGCTCAGCGAGGGAGCGTCGGCAGTAGTCACTGAGTGCGGAGCGTTGGGGGCCCAAAACCGATACTGGGCGGGTGTGACAGTTCTTGCTAAGACACCGGAGGAGCCGAATTTTGGGTATATGTAGAATCGGGTGGGAAAAGTGAAGCGTGGCCAGGGAGCTAACGTTGGAAACCACAGCCCTGCGTCAACACATGCAGCGTCACCATCTGGTGGCCTGGGAGAAGTGACTAAGATGTGGTTTGGTCCATCCTGCCCCCGCAGCAAGCACCCACACAGCCCCAGTGGCAGCATGCCATTGCAGCCAGCAAGGCTCCACCACCTCTGCAGAAGGAGCTGTTTCTCTTTGACATAACTCCGGGTCCAAATGCCCTGCCCCTCGCTACTCATGGCGCCAGCAGTCGTTCAGCGAGGCGTTTGCAAAGAGACAACAGTATGCGTCCAACCATCCAAAGGGTTTGCAGAAGCTGACCGTACTCCTGTCCAAGTTGTTTGGTGCTGCAGTCCCTCCTTTCCAAATGGGGGGACTCTGCACCGTTCAGAAAACTAATGGCTTGTGCCGAGCCGAGATGGAGAGTTCCAAGCCGTAATTTATTTTCCAAAAAGGCAGTACCAGCACTTCATAAATATGTAGAACAGAAGGTGGGCCAGTCCTTGAACTTATCGTTTGTTCCAAGGTGAAACGGCAGCGCGGATGTCTGTAGCTGTAACTACGTCGGGGCCAGTACATGTTCTTTACGGCCCAACTGGGTGAATGTGCTTCCGGCCCAGGCACACCAACAACTTGGACGGGAGACGCCACTTTCTCCTCCACGTTGCCCAAACTGCGGCTCCTGCGCCAATGTCCGCCTCCTCCTCCATCCACTAACCCCCACCAATCACCCTCCACAAGTACTGCTCCATCATACCACATGTGTGGGGCACAGCGGTGTCACGCAGTTCTACACCTGGCTTCCTCGGCGAACTAAGTCACACAGGGGGGCCCTTGCTCCGCGTCATGCAGCAAGAAATCGATGTGTGGCTTTCTCCGCGCCAATTGCAAATCGGAACCATGGGACGGACAATGGGAGTAACATGATGTCTGCGCTGCACGAGGAGGAATGTCCATGCCCCTGCATGGCGCACGTGTTCAATCTGGTTTGTGAAAAGGTTCCCTGAAGTTTTCCACCCGATCTTCAGAAAATCTGAAAATGCCAGGAAACTGTGCATGCACTTCATCCATTCCTACAAAGCCAGACACCCTCCTCGAGTTTGCAGCGGCAGAACGGCCTCCCCCAACACACTCTGAAATGCATGTTTTCCCCCCGTTGGAATTCACCCGGCAAAATGTTGGACCGACTGTATAACAGAGAAAGGCCATTAACGATTTTTTAAAGATCCAGGCGGACAGGAGTACTCCCCTGTTAAACTTGATGTCAGCCAGGGGCAGCTCATGCATGACACCTCCGTTTGTTGGGGCCCATTCGAGGAGGCCACGTTATTTGTCCAGTCGCCGGGACTACGGGATAAATTTAACGTCATTCCACGCTTCATGTCCTGGAACCAGATGCTGAAAAATCTGTCTGGGCGGGGGACTGGAGACGTGGCGACTACATCTCGGGGCCACATGAGTCCGGTGGGGACTGAAAGGAGGGAGGAGGAGGACATTGGAGCAAAAAGCATGTCTGGTGAAATGAGGGGTTTTTCTACCCAGGTGACAAAAAGAGGAGGAGCAGGAGCAGCTGGAAAGAGATAATGGAGATGAGGAAGACGAGGCAGATGAACCCGCAAGCACCGTGTCAGTATACAGTGGAGATGGAGGCAGGGGACCGCTCGGAGTCACTTGTGCAGATGGCCCGCAGCATGCTGATTTGCCTGGCTAGTGACAGCCGAATAGTCACCCATCCGGCAGGGGGATGACTTCTGGCTCTCCACCCTATTGGACCCTCGCTACCGGTCCAAAATGGGACCCTTTTCCCAGCTATTGAGAGGGAGGACAAACTAAAATACTGTAGGGAAAAATCCTCCGTAGTCAGTTTGGCCGCTGCCTGTGCGGCATCGTCCCTCCTCTGACAGGTTGACCGGGGGTTCAGCGCTACGACTACTGCCGTGGCTGCCGGGGTAGGTGGGGGGGTCGGAGCAGTACCAACTCCCTCAGCAGCACCCTAAGTCTGGAGTCACTGATGAGCAGCTTCCTTCACCCGCCTAGTGAGGGGGGAAGTCGCCCCGCAGCAAACAGGACCCGGAGCAGGCCCTGAACCAACAGTGGGGGGCCTACTTGGAAAGCACTCGCCGCCCCAGTTTAGAAGTTAGAAGATCCCCTGGAATGCTGGGCAGCCAAACTGGGTGGGGGTGGCCGCAACTTGCAGAGTTTGCAGTGAGAAGCTGTCCGCCCGGCCAGTAGTGTGGCATCAGACGGTGTTCATTTCGGTGGGGCCATCGTTTCCCCAAGGAGAACCCGCTTGTCCATGGGAAATGTGGAACGACTGACCTTTGTCAAGATTCATCAGGCGTGGATCGGCCATATTTCCACCCCACCAATGCCTTAGGCGTCAGACTACATCAGCCATGACGCCTCACCCCAACTGTGAGACATGAGTCTGGGTTCCAAGTACTTGCCTCAGCCCCTAGTCTGATGCCGCCCCCCGCCTGTTGCCACACATTGCTGACAGTTTTTTCCATCTGCCACCAACCATCTTTACCAGGGACTGGTATTGCCACCCACCTCCACACTCTGTCATTGTGCCACTGTCTGACCTCTGCTGTGCTGTGGCTGCTGCCGTGACCTCCACACGTGTCATTGTGCCACTCTCTGACCTCATGCTGTTGCTCCTGCCGCCATCCTCCACTCTCTGTATTGTGCCACTCTGTGGCCTACTCCAGGTTTTGCCACCTCCCGAATGTGATTGTGCCACTTTCTGACCTCATGCTGCTGCTGTGGCTGCTCCCTTGACATAGACACTGCGTCATTGTGCCACTCTGTGGCCTATTCCTGGTTTTGCCACCTCCATAATGTCATTGTGCCACTGTCTGACCTCATGCTGCTGCTGTGGCTGCTGCCGTGACCTCCACACTGTGTCATTGTCCCACTCTGTGGCCTATTCCTGTTTTTGCCACCTCCAGAATGTCATTGTGCCACTGTCTGACCTCATGCTGCTGCTGTGACTGCTGCCATGACCTACACACTGTGTCATTGTCACTGTCTACCTCATGCTGCTGCTGTGGCTGCTGCCGGACCTCCACCTGTGTCATTGTGCCCCTCTGTGGCCTACTCCTGTTTTTGCCACCTCCAGAATGTCATTGTGCCACTGTCTGACCTCATGCTGCTGCTGTGGCTGCTGCCGTGACCTCCACACTGTGTCATTGTGTCACGTCTGACCTCATGCTGCTGCTGTGGCTGCTGCCGTGACCTCCACACTGTGTCATTGTCCCACTCTGTGGCCTACTCCTGTTTTTGCCACCTCCAGAATGTCATTGTGCCACTGTCTGACCACATGCTGCTGCTGTGGCTGCTGCCGTGACCTACACACTGTCATTGTGCCCCTGTCTGACCTCATGATGCTGCTGTGGCTGCTGCCGTAACCTACACACTGTGTCATTGTGCCACTGTCTGACCTCATGCTGCTGCTGCTGCTGCTGTGGCTGCTGCCGTGACCTACACACTGTGTCATTGTGCCACTGTCTGACCTCATGCTGCTGCTGTGGCTGCTGCCGTGACCTACACACTCTGTCATTGTGCCACTCTGTGGCCTACTCCTGTTTTTGCCACCTCCACACTGTGTCATTGTGCCACTGTCTGACCTCATGCTGCTGCTGTGGCTGCTGCCGTGACCTACACACTGTGTCATTGTCCCACTCTGTGGCCTACTCCAGTTTTTACCACCTCCACACTGTGTCATTGTGCCACTGTCTGACCTCATGCTGCTGCTGTGGCTGCTGCCGTAACCTACACACTGTGTCATTGTGCCACTCTGTGGCCTACTTCTGTTTTTGCCACCTCTAGAATATCATTGTGCTACTGTCTGACCTCATGCTGCTGTGGCTGCTGCCGTCACCTCCACACTCTGTCACTGATGTTGCCACCTGAGCCCTCAGCTTGTTTTTTTCCAGCTGTTGCTGCCATGACTTTATCAGGCTACATTCCCCCTTCAGTTTTTTGGTCAGTTTTGCCCTCTTAAGTGCCCAGGGAATTTTATAGTGAAGCGGGTTTCTAAAAGCGGCGGCAGTCATCTGCGTGTCATACTAAAACACAACATTGTAGGAAGACCAAACCAAGCTCCCTCTGCATATTTAAGCATGGCACAACGTTCTACAGCACTCTGCAGGCTCTGTGCAGCCTGGAAATAGCTGTTTTTTAACATGATTCGTCCCGAAGTAATTCGGTACGAAGTTATTTTTTGCCGAGAAATTCGACGAAGTGAACGAACCGAATTTCGGGAAATTCGCCCATCTCTACTCATTACCATTTATTTAGGTGGGGCAAATTGGAGATCCAGATTAATGCTCGGCTATAATGTATATAGTCTATCCACAAGGGCCCCTACTGATCACAACAATGAAGGAAGGGGTCTTGTCATCTTCTGGATTTTGTCTGCACAGCGATGCTACCATCAAGGCCAAGTAAATCACAAAGGTGAACAGAAATGTTTATTCTTATGATTAGTGGGGTCAGTATGCACACACCTCCTTCGATTGACATATGATTTATGAGTCTATTTTAAGCTTGGAATAAAACATGACATTTTTGGTGCAGTTTGAATTGCAGTGTTTGATGCCCTTCCTTTATGCGTCTTCTCTGTGGATCGGCTCTTGGCTTTGGCTCTAAAAATTATGAGGGACATTTATGAAAACTATCTAGGTGTAAGACTATGTTTGTATCCCCTAGCAACCAGTCAGAGCTCCTCTTTCATTTTTTTTCGGATCACTATATGAAATGAAATGGGAGTTCTGATTGGTTGCTATGGGCAACAACGAAAGTCTTACACAGTTTTCATACAGCCTTTTGCTGTCATTGGCTGGAATAGTCCTTTATGAGAAATTATTCTTTGGGGAAAGTTGTCAGGTAAGGAAAATAAGTCCGAAGTACGCAACAGGCCATTTTAATAGAAACTATGCTATGGCACTTTGAAGGTACGGCACTTTTCACAAAAAAAAATAGAGGTAAATGTTCTTTTGGTTGCCAAAGCCAAACACAGGTGATAAAAAAATGTAAATTTAACACAAAGTTTGCATAACATTTCCAAATCACCTACATGTGGAATAAGCAAATGTAGATAACTAATGACTGAAGTGGATTAGGGCCATAAAAACACTATAAGAAACATAGAAGCTCAGCTAAAGTCTTAGTCTAGGGCTGTATGATCACTTTGGGCCCACACACATCACACAGCCACATATCGCAGTGTTGTACTGCTTGCATTGCAGCTTATGAAAGTGAACAAGGTCTTGCTGTGACCCACAAGTTGCCACAACTCAACAACTGGGATGGATTTCTGTTAAAAGAGTTGTCTCACTACAGGCTTTCAGCCTACCTCAGTGTGTCTGGCAGCATAGGATTTTTGAATTCAGGGGCGTGCTTTTTTGTCCCTCTTCTCCCCTCTTCCCCCCTCCTCGCACACAGAAAGCTCTCCTCCATAACTTCTATACAGCAGGGGGAAGGCGAGGGGGTTTGCTTGCCATAGTTAACCCTGTGTGTGCCTGCCTAGGTCTGCTGCAGGCTGCTCACTGCTGGATCAGCTGCACTGTGCTGCTGTGGCTGAGCTCTTGCTGCTCCTCTCCACAGAGTCAGGAGACAGGAGAGGGCTGATCTATGAGTGTGGAGAGGTCTGTGAAGCTGTGTATGCTAATAGCAGAGCAGGGGGGATGCAAGTGTTCCTATACCCGCTGATTAGCATACAAATCTCCAAGGACATCTTAAGCAACAACAAACAAACCCTGTTCTGTGCTGTCCTCCCATCAGGACACAGGGCAGATGTGAAGTGTGTTACTATAATCACATACAGCAGAGCAGGGAGGGATATGAACAGTTCACATGCCCCCCTGATCTGTTCTATTAGTATAGTCAAAGCTCCACAGACACATCATGATTATAGTAAAAACACTTCACTGCTGTCACATCCTACTGACCACAGATCAGCTTCACCTCTGCTCTCCTCAATCTGTGTAGAGAGCAGGAGAGAGCAGGCACACAGAGGGTTAATCCAGGCAGCACAGCTACACAGACACAGAAGCCAGAGAACTCCCTCTGCCTCCCCTACAGAAGCATCACAAGTGGCCTGTGCGGGAGGGGCTTTGTGCTCTGACCTGTATTGAGAAGCTGATGAGTCACCAGCACTTTGGGAGCCAGTGAGATAAAAATCAAAATTCGGCTGCTAAAGGATTGAGGAGCTATGCACTCCTACTACCAGGATAACTCAAAATCAGTAGGACATTTGTAATGAACATATATTGCAAAGCTGCTTGTTTTTTAAAGATCTTTTAATTAAAACCCAATCATTGTGACGAGAAAACCCCTTTAAGTCTCAGTAACCTGCAGGTTGCAAAGCCATTGCATTCACTGGCTACCTAGCCATTGCTAGGTAGCTTGGGGAGATGTAGGCAGCTTCGGGCCCCCGGGCAGTAGCTTAGGGTTCCTATGTAGGTAGAATGGGGGCCCCTGTAGCTTATGCCACCCATTTAGGTAGAATAGGGCCCTATGTAGATTGGTGCCCCGCTTGTAGGCAGTATAGTTCCCCCCCTGTTGATTAGAGCCCCTTTGTAGGCGAATAGTTTCCCCCCTTGTAGGCAGAAAAAGTTCCCCCCTGTAAATAAGAGCCCCCTTGTAGGTTTGAATAGTTCCCCACCCCTGTAGATTTAGAGCCCCCTTGTCGGCAGAATAGTCCCCCTTGTAAATTAGGGCCCCCTTGTAGGCAGAATAGTCCCCCCTGTAGATTAGGGCCCCCTTGTAGGCAGAATAGTCCCCCCTGTAGATTAGGGCCCCCTGTAGGCAGAATAGTCCCCCCTGTAGGCAGAATAGTCCCCCCTGTAGATTAGAGACCCCCTGTAGGCATAGTTCTCCCCCCCCAGCATTAGGGCTCCCTATAGGCATAGTTCTCCTCCCCCCCCTTTTAGGGCCCCCTGTAGGTATAGTTCTCCCCCCCCTTTAGAGCCCCCTGTAGGTATAGTGTTTCATACCAACCAGCTCTAGAGTATAATGCAGGCTGTAACCCAAGATCAGTACATGATTAGTAATGTATTAACTTACGGTAATGCAAAAACAAATTTTATTATAGACATCAGTTTCTGCAGTGATAATCTGCCTAATGTTACCCATCTTTCCATTATTCCATTCACTTGTTTTTAATAACCTTAAATATAAATCAATCAATCCACTTATTTCTCTGACAACATTGTAATAATAATGGAGATGAACAACCATATGTTTATTTTCTAATTATTATTGAAATGATACATGAACACAGTTGTATGAATCCTTGTTCATCAGGATTCGGTGTTGTGACTGTCAAAAGGAGGAGGGATTCAACTATTAATATATTTCTACCGTGACCGGCAAAATTATAACAGCAGCAGGTTTTTCATTTCACTTCAGATCACAGCGTCCTGCAGAATATCTCTGAAATTCTTATTTGTGAATTATAATATTGGCTGCTGCAATATTAATAATAAGATAATCTTGTAAATGTGGCATAATATGCAGCTCCTTACTGAATGTATTACAGCCTTGCATGTACCAGTATCTTTGACTAATGTGCGAGTAAGTCCTTATACTTAGTAGAGCTGCCACTTGATAAAATCTATAACAATAGGGTGAAAAACTATTACCGTATATACTCGAGTATAAGCCGACCCGAGTATAAGCCGAGGCACCTAATTTTGCCCCAAAAAATGGGAAAACTTATTGACTCGAGTATAAGCCTAGGGTAAAAAATGCAGCGGCTACTGGTAAATTTTAAAAATGGATACCAATAAAATTACATAGGCAGTTTAATATCCCCCATAGGCAATTATAGGCAGATATATGGCCCTATATGCAGGTATGGGCAGGAATGTGTCCCAAAAGGCACATATATGGCCCCATAGGCATGTAATAGGCAGTTATATGTCCCCCATAAGCAGATTATAGGCAGGTATATTGTCCCATACGCAGGTAATAGGCAGGTATATGGCCCCATACGCAGGTAATAGGCAGGTATATGGCCCCATACGCAGGTATAGGGCAGGCTGTAGGCAGGTATAGGGCAGGTATAGGCAGCTGTAGGCAGGTATAGGGCCGGCTGTAGGCAGGTATAGGCCCGGCTGTAGGCAGGTATAGGGCAGGTACAGGCAGCTGTAGGCAGGTATAAGGCAGGTATAGGCAGCTGTAGGCAGGTATAGGGCGGCGTTAGGCAGGTATAAGGCAGGTATATGGCCCCATACGCAGGTATAGGGCAGGCTGTTGGCAGGTATAGGCAGCTGTAGGCAGGTATAGGGCCAGCTGGAGTCCGGTATAGGCAGCTGTAGGCATGTATAGGGCAGGTATAGGGCCGGCTGTAGGCAGGTATAGGCAGCTGTAGGCAGGTATAGGGCCGGCTGTAGACAGGTATAGGCAGCTGTAGGGCAGGTATAGGGCTGGCTGTAGACAGGTATAGGCAGCTGTAGGGCAGGTATAGGGCCAGCTGTAGGCAGGTATAGGCAGCTGTAGGCAGGTATAGGCAGCTGTAGGCAGGTATAGAAAGGTATAGGGCCGGCTGTAGGCAGGTATAGGCAGTTTAAAAACAATCACTTACCAGACTTCCCGCTGCTCCGTCTCCCTTGCCGCTCCGCCTCCTCGCTGTCCGCCTCCGGCGCGCTGTCCTGTCTTCCCGGCACAGGCGGTGACGTCATCAGGCCGCGCACGCAGCGTGATGACACACGCTGCCTGTGCCGGGATCTCAGGACAGCCGTGAATCTGCGGCCGGCCGGAGGCCACTGCGGAGCACGGAGCGCTCGCTCTGTGCCCCGCAGTGGTATCCCTTCACCTGCATGCGCTCCGGAGGAGTCGCATATAGGTGAAGGGATCGCGGACAGTGCCCAGGCCAGCGCAGCGCCCGAACACTGTGTGCTCACTCGGCCTTCAGTTATATGCGCTCCCTGAGGAGCCGCATATAACTGAAGCGTCCCTGTCAGCACTCGGGCCATCGCTGCGCCTGAGTGCCGACAGTGACTCGAGTATAAGCCGAGGGGAGATTTTTCAGCACATTTTTGTGCTGAAAAACTCGGCTTATACTCGAGTATATACGGTAAGTGGTTTTCTCACTATAAAGATCATAGTTTAAAATATGGGGAATTTGGAATTATTATATTATCCAAATGCTATGGTTTAGCATATATTGTCTATCTTGTGCGTTCATAGTGCATATTGTAAACTGGGATGGTCAGGTCCCCGAGGCACTGGTTGCCAGCGCTGCATCGTCATGTTTGTCTGTGCCCTGGTCGGAATCACAGGAACATGCATTTTGGCGCATGCAATTTCCCTTAGTTTCTGTCTTATGAAAAGTCGTAGTAGTAGTTATTGTTCCGGACACTGATTTTCTCAAGTTCCTTCATTGATGAATATCATACAAATTTTCATGTATATAAATATACACTACTCACAAAAAGTTAGCGATATTTGGCTTTTGGTTGGAATTTTAGGATGAACATAAAAAAATGTAATGAACTAAATGAGACCACCTCTTAACTTTCTGTAACTGTTCAATTTTTCAGGACTTTTTGCCCAACTTGCTGATCTCTAAAAAGGAGCTTAATAGCAAAATTCCCAACAGGTGTTTGATCCCTGAATCACCATGTAAATTTAGGGGATCAATTTGAACTAGGATTTAAACAGTCCTCCTCATCCTGCTGTTCACATTTTGACATCATTCATGAGACCAAGATAACACAATTGATCAACAGTACCTCATCACTGCAAGGCTTGAAGCAGGATGCTCTCAGACAGAAGTGGCCACTGAGCTTAGAGTGCCACAGAGTGTCATCAGCAGGTTGCAACAGAGATACGGAGGGACTGGAAGAGTCAGAGAAAGGCAAAACAGTTGATGTCCTTTGACTCAATCACACACTGATGACCGCTTCATTGTAAACGATGTCCTGTGGAACCGAATGATAAATGCCACACAACCCCAGACATTTAAGGAAGGTGAGAGGCAACCAAGTGTCACATCAGACCACACCTGGTGGTGTGGTCTTGTCATCTAGAATGCAGACCATGCTAATGTAAATGGTTACAAATGGGCTGATGTGACTCTTGGTTGCCTCTCACCTCTCTTAAACACCTTTGGAGTTTTGTAGCATTCATCTCCGGTTCCACAGGGCATTGTTTACAATGAAGCGGTCATCAGTGTGTGTCAAAATGTGAACAGGACGATGAGGAGGACTCTAATTGATAGTGATTCAGGAATCAAACAACTGTTGGGAATTTTGCTAATAAAATCACTTCACTTCAAAAATCATTACACACACACATACAGTGCCTTGCGAAAGTATTCGGCCCCTTGAACTTTTTAACCTTTTGCCATATTTCAGACTTCAAACATAAAGATATAACATTTTTATTTTTTTGTGCAGAATCAACAACAAGTGGGTCACAATTGTGAAGTGGAACGAAATTTATTGGATATTTTAAACTTTTGTAAAAAATAAAGAACTGAAAAGTGGGGCGTAAAAT
>JAODAL010039380.1:0-38067 GCA_025379985.1 Phyllomedusa bahiana | reverse complement strand
TTCATGTGTTTGATTTCTATTTCATGTGTATACAATTTAGTAATTAGTTTAGGGCTTATATGTTGTTCCTTAGATTAAGGGCTGATTCGTATCCTGAAACACGTACGAGAGTGCTTTTTTGGTGTATTGTTCTGTGTGGTCTGCTCCATGTTCCGCTTTTACCTTTGGATGTAATAAACTTATGAATTTTTATGGGAAGTTGGATTATTTTTCGGCTATTTACATTAAATAATTGTATACACCTAATATTTTATTTACTTATTCAAAGGATACTCGAGTAAACCCCCTTTACACTTTGCATTAGTATGAGTAACTTTTGCATTATAAGGTTTTATTTCACTAATAACTTTGCACAGTACATTTGAAGGTGTGACTGCCACCGTTTTATCTACACTCTCCTCCCAAGGGCCTTAGGCCTTTATTATCAGTTTGATAAAACCTATTTCACATTAATTACAGGCTTAGATTTAGATTTCTAGAAAAGGTCCCAGCTGATGAGGTGCACTAAAAATCTCAATTTTATATATATAGAAAATATTGCAATAACACAGTTTATAATGTCCCATAAATTCAATGTTTATATGGGTTTTAGTGATGAGTGAGTGTGGTTGTGTTTTATTGAACATTTTAAGGGGTTGTCTAGCTCCTTGTTTTAAATATATGCTGAACATAAAAAAACTAAAAAAACATAATCATCTGATCAATGGATTGCCGATCCTTTCTCCAGGTCTTTTATTGACTCCTGAATCCCTTTGGTAGGCTTAAGTGTACTGTAGTCAGTAGATAGCTTCAGCAGTCAAGTAATACTGCCTGATGTCTCTTCTAAATGGAATGTAAAAAAGGTGGGTATTTTTTTTCATACAGCAGTAGCTGTATACATTTACTTAAAGGGAATTGGTCGTCTTTTTTATTGTTGAAATATTGTGTGTTCATTTTTGTAGAAATTTTTGGGATCTTTTTTTCTCCTATTCAATTTGTGGTAAATAGAAAATGCATAATGATTTTCAATGTTTCCCATTCTTTGCCACCAGATGGAGCACATCCCCAAAAAGGTTAGCTCAAGCACAAACAGATTGTAGTACAGCTGCTGTAAAATTGGACTGCTCCCTCTGATAATGACATCACACACCTGTCCCTCCCTTTGTCTGTGTGCAAAAGGAGAGGGAGGTGGATTGTAAACTCTGAAGCCCACTGAATCGCCATTCTGTTGGTGACTGAGGACACCATACATGCTGTGGATCCATAGCCAAAAAACAAATAACCGTAGTGAAACTGTGATAATATTTACAATACATTTCACTTTTTTATTTATGAAGGAAATGCTCCACAGTCTTATATGCATTCCTGCTAGAAGGTATCCACAGGTAAAGGCCCAACGTACACATACCCAAGAAGTAATCTTCCTTCACATTATGCTGCAGAGACCTGCCAGCAAGTATCCAAATATATACTGGGGGCAGCTGCTGCCTAGCCAAAGCCAAAAACAGAATCGTAATGGTAAAAAAAACACATATGTGCAGGTTATTATTAATCTTTACTATGTGACAATCATCCTGGACTAAAATGGGTTTACTGTATATAATATACACAAATGGGCTTGTGTGTAATCATATGTATAGATGTGTACGTGCAAGTGTAGACACAGACATCTCTATGTCTATTTACACACACATGCATATAAGTACACAGGCACTGTAGTGGCTGGAGTAGTGGATCCACTGTACCGCTGCAGGCAATGGTGTAAGCCGCACCAGGGAACGTAGTCGAAGGGGCCACTGGTTTTCACCAGAGCTCGCTGCAAAGCGGGTTGGACTTGCTGTGGCAAGCAAACCCCCATGTAGCTACCTCTGGCGCGACTTGCCTGAAGTGGTGGCCGAAGTGAGGCATGGTACAGAATCGCTAGGCTGGCTCGTAGTTGGGGACTGGCAGAAAGGTCAGGACAGGTGGCTAAGGTTCATGGTCGAGGTACGGAGGCAATAAGTACGGTACACGGTATAGCAATAGGCTACAAGGCACTATTTATCTGGCAGGGAGCCACAGGAAAGGTAAGGGTTAAATAGGGTCAGCATCTGGTGATCACCAATCACCGGTGCACTGGTCCTTTAAATTTAACAGAGCCGAAGTGCGCGCACCTTAGGTAGCAGGAACACCATTTGGCCTCCCCCTCCTTTTGGCCTGGAGGAACCTCAGGAGTAATTTACAGTCCAGGAAATTGTCCTCCAGCTCCCAGGACCTTTTTTCTGTCTCGAACCTCTTCCAGTCAACAAGGAAATGTTACTTCCCCTAATCATCTTCATGATCAGAATCTCTTTTATGGTATTGACATCGGTGGTATCAGCTTCAGACGACCTTCCAGGAGAAACAATTCAGGTTCAGTGGTTTCAGCAAGGACACATGGAAGGAGTTCAAGACACGCATTGTGGGAGGAAGCCAGAGTTTATAGGCCACTGGGTTTATCTTCCTCAGTACCTCAAATGGTCCTAAGAAACGAGGGCCCAGTTGGTAACTGGGGATCTTTAGGTGCATATATCTAGAAGATAGCCAGACTCTGTCACCCGGAGCGAAGGACAGGGGAGGCCTTCTCTTCTTATCTGTTCAGGCCTTCATTTGGGCAGATAACCATTCAAGAGACTTGAGAGTGTCTTCCCAGATGACCACAAAGTCTTGAAAAACCAATTATCCCTACACGCTGGGGAAAATTAGAGATGAGGGACAGGATGGGAGAGGTCGCTGGGGATGTTTCCACACACAATGATGAACGGAGAGGCACTGGCAGACTTTGACTCCAGAGAGAGACTTCCACCCATGGCAGTAAACTGGACCAATCACCCTGACGAGCAGAGACAAAATGTTGAAGGTAGTTGCTCACAAATTGATTGACCCTCTCTACTTGCCCATTTGTCTGAGGATGAGAAGTCCAGGTTAAATTGCAACTGGAAACAAAGGGCATGCCAGAATTTTGACACAAACTGGACCTCTGATCAGAGACTATGGGCGACATGTATGAAGCTCGCCGGGTCGGGGTGCGCTTTTCCGCCAGTTTTCCGGCGAAATCTGCGCCTGATTTATGTCGGGCCGGGGCTCTAGCGCTATACATTCTATTTGTAATGTCCGCCGCGCCTCGCCAGTTGTTAGGCGCAGTGCGGTCTTAGTGTGCCAGTGCGGGGCTGCAGCCTCTAGTTTCTCGCCGGAGGTAATGCGGTCATACATGCTGGGGGCGAAAAGTCAGTCTCCCGTGTGTGGGGGCGCGTGCAGGGAATGAGGCGCAGAGGGCGCTGAGTCTAAGATTCGCCGTAGAGGGAGGCGTGCGCTCGTACATGCGGGGTAAAGTTCCGGGGAGCATCGCCAGTGTGTGGGCAGAGCAGTGCGTGACTTAGGCTCGGTGCGGGACTGCGCCGAAAATCTGTTCCGATGCGTGCCAGGCTGGAAAACTACGAGAAATCATTACCACATGTCAGTGCGAGGAGTATGGAATCAAAAAATCGCCTTTATAAAGGAGGAAAACATTCTCAGAAAAAGTGCTCAAACCTCAAAATATACAAAAATACATAAAACTAAATCACTTTCCATTATCCTAATTCATGAATTAGGATATTGGAGATATTGCCAGAAGTACAGTAATTCAAATTCTGAAAGCTATTTCTCATTGGTCGGACAGAAACCGGTCAATCAGATAGGAGCGACAGTGAACCATTAAAACCTATGGGAGATAACTATAGGAACAATCAGGTAATCAAAGGCAGGACAGTTCAAAATCAGTTAAAAATTCAGAAAAAGCTGATTGGCTGAGCTAGCGGGGCTTGGCTATCTCGGCCAAATCATGAATAGGAGCGACAGGGACATTAATGCCTATGGAGAAGTTTGATACCAATCAAAATCAAAAGGCGGGATAGTTCAAGATACAGTAAAAATGCAGAAAAGAGCTTGATTGGCTGAGCTCAGCAGGGGCTTGGCTAGCTCAGCAATCAGAAAAGGGAGCGACAGAGACATTTTATGCATATGGAGGAAGTATTGATACCAATCAAACTTCAAAGGCGTGGGGACTGTTTATAAATACAGTAAAAATGCTGAAGAGAGCTCGGATGGGTTTGAGCTGAGCGGTGGGCTTGGATATCCCAGCCAATCAGTGGCGCGAGCTACTTCTTCCCATTGTAGTCTATGGAGAGATCACGGGCGCATGCAATTCTCGGCTTTCACGCTCTGCGGCCGATGAGTATGAATAAAAAAAAATTTTTTTATTAAGTTGTAAAACATTCTCAGATAAAGAGCTGAAACCTTTCTTTAAAAATAAATGATGAAATCCGAACAACGCCATTTTCGCCGAGGTCCGGCGCTAAAACATAAGGAATTGGGTTATATGAATTGCGGGATAAATACAGTAATTCAAATTCTGGAAGCTCTTCATATTGGTCGGCAAAACTTAGCAATCGAATAGAGTGACCAGTGGCCCATTCTAAACCTATGAAGGAGTATTGACCAATCAGAATCGGAGCGACAATACAGATCACATTATAATCCTATGGAGAGTTTTGACCAATCAAAATCAAAGCGGACGTTAAAATACAGTAAAAATACATTAAGAGCTGATTGCTTGAGCTAGCGGGGGGCTTGGCTATCCCAGCCAATCTGTCAGACGCGAGCTCACTGCCTCCCATTCTAGTCTATGGAGAGATCGGCGCACTGAAATCTCGTCTGTCAGCGCCGTGTGGCATGGAGTAGGAATAAAAAAATCATTTTTATTAAGTGTAAAATATTATCAGATAATGCGCTGAAACCTTCTATAATCATAAATCAATGAAATCCCACGAACTACGCATTTTTGCCGAGGACCGGCGCTACATAGGAATTGGGTTATAGAGAATTGCGGGAAATACAGTAATTCAAAATTCTGGAAGCTCTTTCATTGGTCGGCCATAAACTAGCCACAATCTGAATAGGAGCGACAGTGGACCATTCTAACCTATGAAGGAGTATTGACAATCAGAATAGGAGCGACAAAGGGACCTTATATCCTATGGAGAAGTTTGACCAATCAGATAGGAGTGAAAGTGGCACAATTCCTCAACCTATGAAGAGTATTCCCGACCAATCAGAAATCCGGAGCGAGTAAAGGACCACCATTATATCCTACTGGAGGTAAGTTTTGACCATCAATAAAATCATCCAAGCGCCGAGCGGACAGTATAACAACTACACAAGTCTAAAATACTTAAAGAGCATGACCCTTGTTGATCGCAGCGGTGGCCCTTCGGCTATGACCAAACATCGCAATACCATCAGCACCCAGAGCAGAGCACTAATCACCTCATCCGATCCTGTAGGTGCAGTTCTAGTGTGCAGTATCTCGGTCTCTCACCCAACGCCTACATGACACTTCTCGCTCTCCACCCCTCTCTAGCGCCTACGCCCTTGACCGCGGCATCATATGCGGTGTAGGAATAAAAAAATAGTTTTTTATTAAGTGTAAAATATTATCAGATAAAGCGCTGAAACCTTCTCTAAAAATAAATCAGTTAAAACACACGAACAACGACGTTTGTCGCCGACACCGGCGCTACATAGGGAATTACAATAGAGAGAATTGCCGGGATAGGATAATAACTGTCCTAAATTCATATTGTTTAAGATCTTCTGATTGGTCGGCATTGACCAGCCAATCAGAATAGGAGCGACAGTGACCTTTCTACTATGGAGGAGTATTGATCACATTCAGAGTAGGTGTGTCAGGGACCCTTTAACCTATGGAGAACAGAAATATTGACCAATAATGTTCACAAAGGCGGGGCCGAAAGTTCAAACCCACTACAGTAAAAAGGCAGAACGAGCTCCGCATCTGGTTCGATAGCGGCGGTCCGGCTCGTCTGCTTACTACCCAATCAGAGCGCGAGCATACTTTCTCATAGTCCTCGCAGTTCTATGGGCGAATATCAGCAAATTACCGAGACGAGCTTGTGATTGGCTAAGTTAAAAAGAGCGACACGCCGGTAATCTTTGGTCACCAACTGCGGAGCTGCGAGCGAAGCTCATATGACGCGTTTACTGCTAATGCTCAATGATATGAAATAAAACTCTGCATTACATTACCACCGAAGTAATCAAATATCTGATATGGACTTAAGAAGTTTGTCCACTACTGTGCGCTACGCATAAAACTGATTCAATCAATATGGGCCGCGGTATACGAAATAAAAAAAATACCCCTCCTAAATAAATTACAACAATCCATGTGTTCATACGCTTCCCTTATAAAGTGTTGTTTTCGTCTCGCACACTCACTCCTCTATTGCATCCCATTTGTGCTAACGAAAATAACAAGGAAATCAAACACCTGAGATTCCACACACAATGATGAACGGAGAGGCACTGCAGACTTCGATCCAGGAGAGATAGACTTCACCACCCATAGCAGTAAACTGGACTCATCACCCTGACCGCAGGCAGAGTGGAAACCCCAATCTGTTGTTGCGCGACTCAGCAGATAGCGTACCTGCTTCACACAAATGATAAGCGACCTCACGCCCTACCTGCACTTGGCCATGGTGTACTGCAGGATGAGAAGCTACAGGTTAAATTGAAACTTGAAACAAAGGGATTGCCAGAATTTTGACACAAATCTGGACCTCTGATCTTGATCAGAGATATGGGCGGACTTGTTTTGGAAGCTCGCCGGGTAGCGGTGCGCTTTTCCGCCAGTTTTCCGGCGAAATCTGCAGTCTCCTGATTTTGTCGGGGCCGGGGCGCGCTCATACATCTTATGTAAAGTTCCGCGCGCCCTCTCGCCAGTGCTGTTTAGGCGCAGTGGGACTTAGGCGCAAGTGCGTGGCTGCGCCTTAGTTCTCCGCCGGAGGTAATGGCAGGTCATATATGCGTGGGAAATCGTCTGTATCGCCAGTGTGTGGGGCGCCAGTGCAGGGACTGAGGGAGAGGCGGCGCTGAGTCTAAAGATTCGCCGTCGAGGAGGTGCGCTCGTACTGCGGGGAAAATGTTCCGGGGCATCCTCGCCAGTGTGTGGTGTGCAGTGAGTGACTTAGGCGCGGTGAGGGACTGCGGCCGAAACATCTGTTCCCGATGAGAGCCAGGCTGAAAACAGCGAGAGTCATTCCACATGTCAGTGCGGAGGCTGAATCATAAAAATCGCCTTTATAAAGGAGGAAAACATTCTCAGAAAAGAGCTCAAACCTCAAAAAATAAAAAATACATAAAACCAAAATCCACTTTCCATATTCCTAATTCAAGAATTAGAATATTTGGAAATTGCAGGAATACAGTATATTCAAATTCTGAAAGCTCTTCTCATTGGTCGGCAGAAACGGTCATCAGTATAGGGAGCGACAGTGAACCATTAAACTAGGAGAACTATAGACCAAATCAGAAATCAAAGCAGGACAGTTCATAATACAGTAAAAAATGCAGAAAGGTGACTGATTGGTGAGCTAGCGGGGGCTAGTATCTCGGACAATCAGAATTAGGAGCGACAGGACCCTTTTATTGCTATGGGAAGTTTGAACCAATCAAATTCAAAGGCGGGGAGGGGACGTTAAAAAATACAGTAAAATGACAGAGAAGAGAGCTGATTGGTTGAGCTAGCGGGGGCTGGCTATCCCAGACAATCAGAGTGAGAGCTACATTCTCCCATTGTAGGTTATGAGAGATCGGCGGCAATGCAATCTCGGCTTCAGCGCTCTGCGGCATGGAGTATGAATAAAAATATCATTTTTATTAAGTGTAAAACATTACTCAGATAAAGAGCTGAAAACCTTCTATAAATTAAATCGATTGAAATCCCGAAAACAACGCTTTTTTCGCCGAGGACGGCGTACATAAGGAATTGGGTTTATAGAGAATTTGCGGGAAATACAGTAATTAAATTCTGGAAGCTAATTCTCATTGGTCGGCATAATAAAACTAGCAATCAGAATATGGGAGCGGCAGTGGCCATTTCTAACCTATGAAGGAGTATTGACAATCAGAATAGGAGTGACAAAGACCCATTATTCCCATGGAGAAGTTTTATCCAATCAAAAATCAAAGGCGGGAGCCGTTCAAGTATACAGTAAAAAAATACATAAAGAGCTGATTGGTGAGCTAGCGGGGGGCTTGGCTATCCCAAGCCAATCTAGAGCACGAGCTACTCTCCCATTTATAGTCTATGTGACGAGATCGGCGCACTGAAAATCTCGTCTCTCAGCGACGTGGGATGGCAGTAGGAATAAAAAATCATTTTATTAAGTGTAAAATATATCAGATAAAGCGCTTGAAAACCATTCTTTAATCATGAAATCAATGAAATCCCGATCAACGCATTTTTCGACGGAGACCGGCGCTAATAAGGGAATTTGGGTTATATAAGGGAAATTGGGGAAATACAGTATTCAATTCTGGAAGCTCTTCTCATTGGTCGGCATAAACTAAGCCAATCAGAATGGAGCGACAGTGGCCCCAATTCTAACCTGATGAGGGAGTATGGACCAATCAGAATAGGAGCGACAAAGGGACCCATTATATCCTATGGAGAAGTTTTGGACCAATCAGAATAGGAGTGACAGTGGGCCCATTCTAACCTATGAAGGAGTATTGACCAATCAGAATCGGAGGACCAAAGATCCCATTATATCCTATGGAGAAGTTTTTGACCAATCAAAAATCAAAGGCCTGGGACCGTTAAAAATCACAGTAAAGTATACATTAAGAGATGATTGCTTGAGCTAGCGGGGGCTTTGGTACCCAGCCAATCAGAGCCGAGCTACTCCTCCCATTGTAGTCTATGGAGAGTACGGCGCACTGAAATTTGTCTTCTCGACACCGTTTGCGGATGGAGTAGGAATAAAAAATAATTATTTTTATTAAGTGTAAAATATTATAAGATAAAGCGCTTGGAAAACCTTTCTCTAAAAAGATAAGTCAGTTAAACCCCGAACAACGGTTTGTCGCGACACCGGGCGCTACATAGGGATTTGCACATTAGAGAGAATTGCCGGAAATACAGTAATTCAAATTGTTTTTAAGCTCTTCTGATTGGTCGGGGCATATAAACCAGCAATCAGAATAGGAGCGACAGTGACCCATTCAAACCTATGGAGGAGTATTGATAAATCAGGAGTAGGTGTGACAGTGACCCATTCTACCTATGGTGAAATATTGACCAATCATGTTCAAAGGCGGGGGAAAATTCAAAATACAGTAAAAAGGGCAGAAAGAGATGATTGGTTGAAAGCGGCGGAGGCTAGTCACAAGGCTTATTCAATCAGAGCGCGAGTACTTTCCCCCCCCTCATAGAGTTATATGGGGAAAAACAGAAAATTCGAGCGAGCTCTGTGATTGGCTAAGTTAAGTGCGCCGGTTATTTGGACGAAATGGTGGAGAGCGAGCGACGCTCCTATAGGTTTACTAATGCAATCTGAAAAAAAACTGTACATACCCGAAATCAAATGATAAAAACTACAGAATTGTCCCGATGTGTATATAAAATGATAAAAAAAAAAGGGGGGGTAACGAAAAAAAAAAAAAAATTTAAATCAATAAAACATGTTTATTTCCTTTTTTTCTTGCACCCATACTTTTTTGACCTTGGCTAACGAAAATAAGGAAAATAAAAAAGATTTTATTAATTAATATTTTTTTTTTTTTACCCCCATATTATTATTCATTTTTAGAGTTGGGTGAATTTCAAAAAAATTCGATTGGGTCACTTCGACAAAATTTTTCCGACAAAAAAAATTGGGTCCGAATTACTTGGGCAGAACGGTTAAAAAGCAGCATTTCCGGCGCACAGAGCCTCAGGGTGCTGTAAACTTGTCCCATGCTTAAATATCAAGGGAGTTTGTTTGGTTTCATACAATGTTTGTTTTATAGAACGGATGACTGCCCCCGTCTTAGAATCCTTCACTAAAAAATTCCCGGGGCCTTAAGGGGGCAAAATGCCCAAAAAAAACTCAAGGGGGAATGTAGCCTGAAAAAGTCATCCCAGCGAAAGCTGGAAAAAAACAAGCTGAGAGCTCGGGTGGCAACTTTAGTGACGAGGTGGAGGTGACGGCGGCACCAAACAGCATGGGGTCAGGCATGGCAAATGACATTGGGGAGGTGGCAAAACAGGGGGGGGGAACCACAGAGTGCACAATGACTGAGAGCGGAGGTCACGGCGGCAGCAGTTTGGGTCGGGCATTTTTTCACAATGTCATTCGGAGGCAGAAAAACAGTATTGGGCCCACAGAGTGGCACAATGATACAGTGTGGGCACACAGCAGCAGCATGAGATCGGGGCAGGGCACAAGTTTCTGGAGGGGGCAAAACATATTGGGCCACAGAGTGGCAAATGTCCCTGGGAGGTCACGACGCAGCACATGAGATCAGGCAGTGGCACAATGCTTTCTGGGGGCGGCAAAACAGTATTAGGCCCAAAGGGCACAATCACAAGTGTGGGGGTTCACGGCGGCGCAGTAGGATCAGGCAGGGGCACAATGACATTCTGGGGCGGCAAAACAGTATTGGGCCCCCACAGAATGGCACAATCACAAAGTGTGGAGGCAGGGCGGCAGCAGTATTAGATCAGGCAGTGGCCAAAGAATTTGGAGCGGCTAAACAGTATTAGCCCAGATGCACAACACCAGTTGGGGGTCACGGGGGCAGCGTAGGATCGGGCAGTGGCAAAATGACTTTCTGGGGGCGGAAAAACAGTATTGGGGGGGGCCACAAGTGGAAAAACACACAGTGTGGGGGTCCGGCGGCAGCAGTATGAGATAAGGCAGTGGCAAAATACATTCTGGAGGGGGCAAAACAGTATTAGGCCCACAGGTGGCACACTCACACAGTTGGGGGTTTCAACACAGCAGCATGAATCAGGCATGGCACAATGACATTTGGGGGTGGCAAAACGGGAGGAAGCCACAAATGGCACAATGCTGAGAGGGAGGTCAACAGCCGCAGCAGGGGTCAGGCAGTGGCACAATACACAGTTTTGGGGGGGCACGGCAGGAGTCACGCACAGCATGGGGGTAAAGAGTGGCACAATGACATTCTGGAGGTGGCAAAACAGGAGAACCCACAGAGGGCCCAATGACTGAGAGCGGGGGCACGGGGCAGCAATGGGGTCAGGCAGTGGCACAATGACACAATGTGGAGGACATGGCAGCAGCCATAGAAACAGCATAGGTCAGACAGGGGCAAAAAGACACAGTGTGGATGTATGGAAAACAGCAACACACAGCAGCATGGGGGTCATAGAGTGGCACAATGACAGAGTGTTGAGGGGGTGGAAATACCCCCCGGTTTAAGAGTGGTGGGGCAGATGGAGAAACTGTCGCAGATGTGGGGGCATCAGGCGGTGGTGGATAGAAATGGCGAGGCGGGTAGTTTAAAACCCAGACGACGCCTAAGGCTTCGGTGTAAAAATCCTGGCCGACCCACCCTGATTCATCTTGAAAAAGGTCAGTCTTTTCCACATTTCCCGTGACAAGGGGGTTCTCCTTGGGGTATCGTGGCCCCCGCCGCACTGAACACCCCTCTGATGCAACTTTGGCCGGCAGGACAGCTTTCCATGAAAACTCGGCAAGTTGCGGCCCACATCCATTTTGGGCTCCCCCAGTATCCAGGGTTCTTCTAAATGGGGTGGAGAGTGCGCCCCAAGTAGGCCAAAACCCTGTTGGTTCAGGGACTGCTCCGGGCCCGGCTGCTGTGGCACTGCCCTCCCCACAGGGGGGGGAAAGAAGCTGCTCATCTGCTCCAGACTTAGGTTACTACTGATGGAGCGGTACGCTCCCCCCCACCCCCCCACCTTCTCCCAGCAGCCGGGCAGTAGACGTGACGCTGGGAAAACCCCGGTCAGACCTGTCAGAGGAGGACGTGCCGCACAAAGGAGCGGCCAACTGTTTAAAGGTTTCCCTATAGTTTTTGAGTTTTCTTCCCCTAAATTAGCTGGGAAAAGGCCCCCATTTTGGACCGGGGTAGCGAGGGCCCAAAAGGGGGTGGAGACCAAAGTCCCCCCTCTGCGGAGCGACTATTGGGGCTGTCTTTACCAGGCAAATAATCATGCTGGGGCCATCTGCCGAGGACTCCTGGGGCCCCCTGCCTCCTTTTTCCACTGTATACTGCCACGGTGTTTGGGGGGTCTTCTGCCCGTCCCTCATTCCACCCCCCTCCTCCAGCGTCCTGCCCTCCCTCTTGTCACCGGGGTAAAAATCCACTCATTTCACCAGACAATGCTTCTGCCCCAATGTCCCCTCCTCCATTTCAGTCCCCACCGGACTCATGTGGCCACGAGATGTTTCCCCACGTCTCCAGCCCCTGCCCAGCAGATTTTTCAGCATCTTTCCAGGACAGGGCAGTGAATGGTTATTCACCCGTATCCGGCGACTGACAAATAACGTCCCCTCCCAAATGGCCTCAACAAACGGCAGGTTCACCATGAGCTGCCCTGGCTGACATCAAAGTTACACAGGGGAGTACTTCTGTCTGCCTGGATCACAAAAAAATCTTTAATGGCCTTTTCTCTTTTCATACAGTCGGTCCAACATGTGCGGGGCTGGAATTCCAGCGGGGGGAAAAACATCGCATACAGAGTGTTTTGGGGAGGCCGTTCTGCTGCTCCAACTCGAGGAGGGTTTTCCTGGCTTTGTAGGAGGGATAAAGTGCATGCACATTTTCCCCTGGCCATTTTCAGAATTTTCGAAGATCGGGGGAAGATTTTCAGGAACCCTTTTTCAAAACCCAGATTGAACCATGCGAAATCGGGGCGCATGGACCATCCCCCCTGGTCACGCGTAACCATTTTTCCTCCCATTGTCCGCACCAGGTTCCGTTTTGCAGTTGGCGCGGAGAAAGCCACCATCGATTTTTTTGCTGAAGACCGGACATTTCCCCCCCCTTTGACTTCGTTCGCCGAGGCAAGCCGTGTAAAACTGCTGACACCGCTTTCCCCTACACATGGTAGATGGGCAACGTGGGGCTGAGTGGGGGGTGGTGGTGGAGGGGGAGGAGGGGACATTGCCGCAGAACCCCGAGTTTGACAACGTGGAGGAAAAAAGCGGCGTCTCCTCCCCAAGTTTTTGGTGTGCCTGGCAGGAAGCACATTCACCCAGTGGGCCCAAAAGGGCATGTAGGGCCCTGACCGTGTTACGTCCAAAGTCCGGCGCCGTGCACCTTGGGAAAAAACCGAAAGCTCAAGGATGACCCCCCTTCTGTTCTAAATTTATGAAGGTGGTACCCGGCCTTTTTGGAAAGAAATTACGGGTTGGAACTCTCCACTCGGGGTCGGCCAAGCCCTTATTCCGAATGTGCTGAGCCACCATTTGGAAAGGGAGGGACTGCAGTACCAACAAATTGGCAGGAGCTGGGCAGCTGCTGCACTTAGGGGTGGTGGACGCATACTGTTCCTCTTTTCATTCGCCCCGCGAACGACTGCTGGCCCATGAGTAGCGAGGAGCAGAGCATCACCGGCAATGTTAAAAGAGAAACTCCCTTCTGCAGAGGTAGGGAGCCTTGACTGGCGCAAAGGAGCGAGCCACTGGGCACTGCTGGGTGCTGTTGCTGGGGCGGCAGGATGGCCCCACATCTGAGCCCGTTTCCCAGGCCACCGGATGGGACACGCATGTGTTGACCGGGGCCTGGTGCCAACGTTTAGCTCCCTGGCCATGCTTCACTTTCGCCCCAGAATTTTACATATACCCAATTTGGTCCTCCGGGTCTTACAAAGAACTGCCACACCGCGAGTATCGGATTTTACCCCCAACGCTCTGCACTGAGTGAACTACTGCCCCCTGCCTGCTGAGCCCCCCTTTCCCCTACTTTCTTGGGCCTGCGAAGCGGATTTTTACCCCGTTCCGCTTGGGTTCCGACCTCACCGCTGCTATCCCCGTGACCACGGCCCCACACCCCCTTGCTGGGTGCGCTGCTGCCTGACGGCAAGCGACGCCCCCTTTCTCCTGACGATGATGAAGCCCCTTTCCTCACCCGGCTCCAAATGCGGGCGGCACAACACATTCTATTTGTTTCATTTTCACTGCTGTCCCCATCACCGGTCTTGGTATGCCCAGGCTGACCCCCTCAAAATGACCTCCCCTGCCACCACCAATCATACTTTGCCCCCCTACTGCAAGAAGCAGGGTATTTGGCCCCATTTCTTCGCTCCCAAATATGCTGACTGGCCTCCCAAATTATCATCCTCCTATTAGTGGCGCGAGCCCCCGACCACATAGTAGATCTCTGGCTGAGGGAACCGGATGGGACAGAGGCGGGCTGAAGACAGGGGGGCCGTGACCCGCCCCGGGCCCTGCCAACTAAGGGTTGTGTCTGAGGGGTTCCCCCCGACTCTTGGCTGGGGTTGTCAGAGTCATTGGGAGGAAGGGGACCTAGTCAACAAATCAAGAATCCTTGGTTGCGAACAACAATGGCCCCTAATACTGCGGGGAGTTGTGGCTCCCGGTGCCCCCCGCTGCGACGCCCCCCTTGCTGTGCTGCGACCTGGGCCCGCTCCGGAATGTTTGTGCCCCTCCACTCGCAGGTGAAGACCTGCCACCCCTCTGTCTGGCATACTGTTTGTTTTAAAAGTACAGACACTGTTTGATGATGATATCGTATAAAATAAATAACACTTGTTTTTTACTCCAAAAGAACCCAGTAACAATTTTGGGGAACCCTTGGGTATAAAATTTCCTCACAAATTGGCCAGGGAAAAAATTTACTTGTATGTGCCGTTTAAAAACACTGTGTGTTTTACTAAATGTAAAAGCACAAACAGGGTTAAATTTAACCTTCGGACATGAAATTAAGGGAAAAGGGAAAAAGTATATATTTGGGGTTGAAAAAGACGGGGTTTTTTTTGTCAGCCCCCCAGCAAACAAAACTTAATTAAACCCCCGGATGTAAATTGCGCCAAAGAATTGAGCCCCACAAAATAGAAAAAAATTTTTAGGTTTTTCAATTGGTGTTTTTCTATGCCCACAACAAAAGATACAGTTTAATTTAACCCTTTTCTTGGAATAGGTACAGGAAAAAAAGTATATATTTTGGCGTTGAAAAAAAACGGTTTTTTGGGGTCAGCACACCCGCAAAACAACGCTTAATTAACCCTGGGGTAAAATTCGCAATAAATTTAGCACCAAAAATGAAGTGGATTTGTATTGTAAAAAAGCTATTCTTTAAAATGAAAAACAGGAACTGGGTTTAGATCCCACTTGGATATTGAATGTTATATGCAGCTGCAGTGGGCACATGGATTTCAGATCCAATACCGCAAAAAATTAAAATAGAACATTTAAAAAACAGTCTCTGAGACAAGCTGAACACCCCCGAATCGCTATTTAAAAAAAACAATTTTTCAGTAAAGTATCAGCCCGGGAGCACCCTTCCTGATGGCACAGGAAGGAGTGTGAGCCCCAGCGTCGCGCCCCGGACTTATATAGTGCGGTGATGTCACAGAATCCCCCGGTCTCTGAATGGCCTTATCCGCACATTCAGCGGCTATGCCCCTTCTTTCCCCCCAAGGCTTTGCCCCAGTAAACGCCATTGTCACAGCCATTTTTTCATCAAAAGCACACTTCGTTTTACCCAAGTACCCCAAAGTTTGACTTTTGTTTTTTCCCAACCGAATTTTCCGAAAAATTTTAAACGAAATTTCCACTTCGTTAGAATCAATTCGCCATCTCTATTCATTTTATAACCCACGGGACAACTTTGGCAGTATTTCATTTGATTTTGGGGATGTACATTTTATTTCAGATTGCATTAGAAAACCCAGGAGCTCGCTCGCTATCCCCTTGGTCAAAAAAAACCCCGCCTCTTTTTTAACTTAGCCCCAAACCCCCCCAAAAGCTCCGGGAAAATTTTTTTCCCCCTAAACCTTGAGAAAGTAGCTGCGCTCTATTTTCGAAACTGGCGAGCCCCCCGCTGCTTCAAAAAAATCAGCTTTTTTTCTGCCTTTTTTTCTGTATTTTGAACTGTCCCCCCCTTTGAAATGATTGGGCAATATTTCCATAGGTTAGAAGGGCCCATGTCGCTCCATTCTGATTGGGCAATACTCCCTCCAAGTTTGGGCCACTGTCGCTCCCATTTTGGGTTGGGCAATCCCTCCATAGGATATAAAGGGGCCCTGTCGCTCCTATTTAATTGGCAATTCTCCTCCATAGGAATAATGGGCCACTGTCGCCCTATTCTGATTTGGGCCAAAACTCCTCCATAGGTAAATGGGCCACTGTCACTCCATTTGATTGGTCAATACCCCCATAGATATAATGGGCCACTGTCCTCCCATTTGATTGGCTGGTTTTTTGCCCCCAATGGAAGAGCTTAAACAATTTGAATTACTGTATTTCCTGGCAATTTCCCTATATTGCAATTCCCTATGTAGCCCCGGGTCTCGGCGACAAACGCGTTGTTCGGGGTTTTAACTGATTTATTTTTAGAGAAGGTTTCAGCGCTTTATCTGATAATATTTTACACTTAAAAAAAATGATTCTTTTACTAATACTCCATGCCGCACGGCGCTGAGCGCCGATATTTCAGTGCGCCGATCTCTCCATAGACTACAATGGGAGAAGTAGCTCGCTCTCTGATTGGCTGGGATAGCCAAGCCCCCGCTAGCTCAGCCAATCAGCTCTTTTCTGTCTTTTTTACTGTATTTTGAACTGTCCCGCCTTTGATTTTGATTGGTCAAAACTTCTCCATAGGATATAATGGGTCTTTGTCGCTCCTATTCTGATTGGTCAATACTCCTTCATAGGTTAGAATGGGCCACTGCCGCTCCTATTCTGATTGGTCAATACTCCTCCATAGGATATAATGGGTCTTTGTCGCTCCTATTCTGATTGACTGGCTTCTGCTGACCAATGAGAAGCGCTTACACAATTTATATTACTGTATTTCCCGGCAATTCTCTCTCTTGCAATTCCTTATGTAGTGCCGGTCTCTTCGACAAACGCTTTGTTCGGGATTTAATTGATTTATATTTATAGAAGGTTTCAGCTCTTTTTCTGAGAATATTTTACACTTAATAAAAATGATTTTTTTATTCATACTCCATGCCGCACGGCACTGAGAGCCGAGATTGCATTGCGTGATCTCTCCATAGACTACAATTGGAGAAGTAGCTCGCGTTCTGATTGGCTGGGATAGCCAAGCCCCCGCTAGTTCAACCAATCAGCTCTTTTCTGTCTTTTTACTGTTTTTTGAACTGTCCCGCCTTTGATTATGATTGGTCAAAACTTCTCCATAGGATATAATGGGTCTTTGTCGCTCCTATTCTGATTGCCCGAGATAGCCAAGCCCCCGCTAGCTCAGCCAATCAGCTCTTTTCTGCATTTTTACTGTATTTTGAACTGTTCCGCCTTTGATTCTGATTGGTCAATACTACTCCATAGGCTATAATGGGTTCACTGTCGCTCCTATTCTGATTGGCCGGTTTCTGCCGACCAATGAGAATAGCTTTGAGAATTTGAATTACTGTATTTCCCGGCAATTTCCAATATCCTAATTCTTGATATTGCGCCGTTCTAGATTTTTGGAAAGTGATTTTTTTAATGTATTTTTTATTTTTGAGATTGAGCTCTTTTTCTGAGAATTTTTTCCGCCTTTAGAAAGGCGATTTTTTTGAATCATACTCCATGCTGCACGGAGCGGAGCGCCGAGATTTCGGATACGATCTTCTATGTTTCCTCGCATGTTCCGTTCTTGCTTCACTTCGCCTCCGCCGGAGCATTTAGACCAAAACAAACCAGGTCTGCCTGTCGGAGCTGCCGAGCGCTGCATTGCGCCTCGCTTTGCCGACTCGCCATCGTACATGCCTCGGAGTTTTCGAGCGCGCCGCGTCCCGCCCCGGAACGCCTACAGCGCGCCCACACCGCACCCATTGCCCGCCCCTTCATGCAGGGCGCAGCCAAAAGTGGCGAACGCTGCGCCTAACACCGCATCCCTGCGTCCGACAGGGGATTCGGGCTGGTGAGGCGCAGAATACGCCTGAAAACAGGCGGAAAGCCCGATCATACATGTCGCCCTATATGTCCATGCAGTCCATGCAGCTGGAGGAAGAGACTGGCGAGACGTGGAGCAGAGGACAGACCGGGCAACTGGATGAAATGCAAAATTTTAGAAAAGTGGTCAGTAACCACCCAAATTATAGTATTGCCAGAGGAGGGTGGAAGATCAGTGATGAAATCCATGGCTAAATGGTCCCACGGGTCATTTGGGATAGGCAAGGGTTGTAGTAAACCTGCCAGCTTGAGTGGAGACATATTGTTGCGGCCACAAGTGATATAAGGTTCCACAAATTCTTTAACATCTTTAACAAGATCTGGTCACAAATATGGACGGAAATTAATTTACATGATTTTCATGCACCGCCATGCCTGGCCATCAGAGAGCAATGTCCACATCTCATAATTTTCTTCCGGAGCGCAGGACGCACGTACATCTTACATGGAGGAACACGTTGGAGGTCTACGGGAGCTGCAGAGATAAGACATTCAAGATTGAGAAACTATCTCTTCCCCTATAACGTCAAAAGCATGGGACAGGGCACGGGTCTTGATATTTTTCTCTGCGAGACAGAAATGAATTAATCAATTGAACCGAGAGAAGAAGAGGGACCACGTGGCTTGACGTGGATTCATTTGCTGGGCCGTCTGGAGGTAGAGGAGGTTTTTTTGATCCGTGTAAATATTAACTGGATGCTGAGCCCCCTGCAGGTGGTGGCGCCATTCTTTCAAGGCCAGCTTGATGGTCAGTAATTCCTGATTCCCAATGGTGTAATTTTTCTCCACAGGAGAATACGTGTTAGAAAAGAAGCCACATGTAAGGGTCTTGCCCTTGGGACCTTTTTTAGTGAGGACCACCCAGGTCCATGGAAGAGGCTTCAACTTCTAAGAGAAAAGTTTTCTGGGTATCTGGTTTGGACTGAATGAGCGCAGAGCAGAACGCCGACTTGAACCTAGAGAAAGCTTTTTAGTTTACTGTTATTCCAGCTGAGCACCACAGTTGGTACCACCACTGTAGAGAAATGAGGGACAAATTGGCGGTAATAATTAGCAAAATAAAAAAATGCTGTATGGCCCAGAGAGCGATGGGCCTTGGCCACTGCAAGAAGGCAGACACTTTAGTAGGAACCCTCTGCAGACCCATGTCCAAGATAGCATACCCAAGAAGGAAGGCTTTTCTGGTGGAAGAGGCACTTCTTGAGCTTGGCATAGAGGCAATTATTTCTCAGGCGCCTCAGTACCTGGCGTACATGGGTCTGGTGGGACTCCGGATCAGAGAAGAACACCAGGATGTCATCCAGGTAAACGACTACACAGGAATACAGGAGATCTCTGAAGATGTTATTCATGAATTCCTGGAACACCGCCTGGGCATTACACAGACTGAAGGGCATCACCAGGTCTCAAAATGTCCGTTGTGGGTTTTGAAGGCAATCTTTTACAATTTGGAAAAAGATTCTGGCACCCCAGAGTCAGTCAAAGTGCTCTGGGATTAGCAAACCATCCTTCTCAACAAAGAAAAAACGGCACTAGCGGGAGAAGAAGACATGTGGATGAACCCTTTCTGGAGGTTCACTTGTATGTAAGCGGACATGGCCTGAGTTTCTGGTACTGACAGTGGGTAGACCCTACCCAGAGGAGGGCTAGTACTGGGCAGTAGGTCTATAGGCCAATCATAAGGTTGATGAGGACGAAAGACTTCAGTCTGTTTCTCCGAGAAGACGTTTGCAAAGTCCCGATATGGAGCAGGCAGACCCGATGGTGATTTAAGAGGTGTCAGTGGAGCGTTCCAGATGGGGTGCCACTAGGCAGCGAGACTGATAGTCTTTTCTCCAATGCGTTACTTTACCTGTCTTCTAGTTCAGCATAGGGGCATGGCTCTGAATCCATGGAAGACCCAGAAGTATCGCTTGGGAAGAACGGGGCAACACATAGAAGGATATTTCTTCCTTATGTAATATCCCCACGTGATGAGACAACATCTCATTACAGAAGTGTATAGAGTCAAAGAGAAGCTCTCCACTGAAGAGATGGCCAAAGGCTTCTCCAGGTGGACCACCGGGAGGCGGTACTTCGTCACCAGGGAAGCGTCCATGAAATTCCCGGCTGATCACGAGTCCAGAAACTTGCCACTTGGAACTGAATACCAGAACCGGTCAAGATCTGTTCCAGCATGGTCAGACATGGAGAATTGCTCTCACCTAGGGATGCCTCTCCCATGTAGCCTAGGTGTTTGTGTTTCCCTGATGTTGCGGATGGAGTGGACAACCCCTGCGGTAGTGTTCAGGGCTTGCACAGAGGAGGTACAGGTTCTCCTTACGTCTCAAGGACAACTCTTGTGGAGTCAGGTGGGCTCTGTCCTCTTGCATGGCCTCTTTGGTACCCGGCAGAGGAGATGGCAGAGGAAGCACCGGTGCAAGATAAGGTAGATGACGTGTCCTGGCCGGTTCGCGCTCTTGACGGACCTCCTCCTGTCACTCCGGCACACCTCAATTCGATTGGCCAGGTGGTCGATGTCACTCAGGGTAAAAGGAAGGTCTCGTGTTGACAGTGCATCCTTAATCTGGCTTGAGAGATCCTTCTTGAATATTGCCCTTAATGCCGCATCATTCCAGGATAATTCTAAGTCCAGTGTGCAGAACTGTACTGCATATTCACCTATGGAATACAGGGTCAACAAAGTGGTCTCAGCAGAACCTGCACTGGCAGGTTCTTTGAAGACACTGCGAAATTCACAAAGGAATGTGGAGAGGTTGGCCATGACTGGATCATCTCTGTCTCAGAGATGATCCAGCTGTTCTCCGGACAGTAGACTGACCATTAACACCACCTTGAACCTTTTGACCGCAGGAGCCATAAATGTTGAGGGTGCAACAGAAGATGAGAGGAGTTGTTGCATCATGGCAGTAAGCTGGCTTATCTGCTGTACCTGTTGTGTGATATGCTGGGACTGCTGTGCTCCCATGGTGGTGATGTCAGCAACGCTTGGCAGAGCCACCTTAGTGGGATCTGTGGCTGGATTGAACTGTAACAACTGGAGTAGTGGATCCCCTGTACCACTGCAGGCAATGGTGTAAGCCGCACCAGAGAGTGGAGTCTAAAGAAGCTGCGGCAAGTGAACCCCTGGCACCGCGACTTGCCTGCAGTGACAGGTGAGGCATGTTAAAGAATCACTAGGCTGTCACGTAGTCGGGAAAAGGCAGGAAAGTCAGGACAGGCGGCTAAGGTTCATGATCAAGGGACGGAGGCAATAGGTATGGTACCAAGCGGGAATGCGTGCTGGCAAGCAGAGACATCAGAAACAAGGACAAGTGAGTGGCCGTACACTGGGACAGAGCTATGAGTGTGCCCACAGCCCAGCTTGCAGCTGGGGCACAGGTGCGCCTTTTCAGCTAGTACATTCCCATGAGTCTTCCTGGGAATGATGCAACAAGTTTTTCGCACCTGGATTTGAGGATCCTCTGCCATTCCTCCTTGCAGATCATTTCAAGTTCCCTCAGGTTGGATGGTGAACGTTGGTGGACAGCCATTTTCAAGTCTCTCCAGAGATGCTCAATTGGGTTTAGGTCAGGGCTCTGGCTGGGCCAGTCAAGAATGGGCACAGAGTTGTTCTGAAGCCGCTGCTTTGTTATTTTAGCTGTGTGCTCAGGGTCATTGTCTTGTTGGAAGAAGAACCTTCGGTCCAGTCTGAGGTCCAGAGCGTCTGGAAGAGGCTTTCTTCCAGGATATGTCTGTACTTGGCTGCATTCATCTTTCCTTCAATTGCAATCAGTCGTCCTGTCCCTGCAGCGGAAAAACACCCCCATAGCATGATGCTGCCACCACCATGTTTCACTGTTGGGATTGTATTGGGTAGGTGATGAGCAGTGCCTGGATTTCTCCACAAATACTGCTTACAATTGACACCAAAAAGTTCAACCAGACCAGAGAATCTTATTTCTCATAGTCTGGGAGTCCTTCATGTATTTCTTTGCAAACTCTATACAGGCTTTCACTGAGGAGAGGCTTCCATCGGCACACTCTGCCATAAAGCCCCGACTGGTGGAGGGCTGAAGTAATAGTTGATTTTTGGAACTTTCTCCCATCTCCCTACTGCATCTCTGAAGCTCAACCACGGTGATCTTGAGATTCTTCTTTATCTCTCTCACCAAGGCTCTTCTCCCACGATTGCTTAGCTTGGCTGCACTGCCAGGTTGAGCAAGAGTTGTGGTCGTCCCAAACTTCTTTCATTTAAAGATTATGGAGGCCACTGTGCTCTTAAGAACCTTGAGTGCTGCAGAAATTCGTTTGTAACCGTAAACCAGATCTGTGCCTTGCTACAATTCTGTCCCCTGAGCTCCTTGGGCAGTGCCTTTGACCTCATGATTCTCATGTGCTTTGACATGCACTGTAAGCTGTGAGGTCTTATATAGACCGCAGTGTGCCTTTCCTAATCAAGTCCAATTAGTTTAATTAAACACAGCTGGATTCCAATGAATGAGTAGAATCATCTCAAGGAGGATCAGAAAGAAAAATGGACAGCATGTGATTTAAATATGTGTCACAGGAAAGGGTCTAAATATTTATGACCATGTGATACTTCAGTTTTTCTTGTTTAAAAAATTTGCAAAAATATCTACATTTTGTATTTTTTTCCTTCGAAGATGGGGTGCAGAGTGTTCATTAATGAACAAAAAAAAAGAACTTTTTTGATCTTACCAAATGGTTGCATTGAAAGAGTAAAAAAAATAAAGGGGTCTGAATACTTTCCGTACCCACTGTAAAGGATAACTTTACAAGTATTATATTCAGACTGAGCTATAGAACAAGGGTGCATTCTGGTCACAGATTTAAAACCCATAAACATGTTGGAATTATTATTTTTTTCTTTCTATTTTTCATCATACAGCTATGCATTATTATTGAATAGTCAATGTATAGAGAGGAAGAGAGGAGTTATCAGCTAAATACATTTTTAACTGTATCTAAGGAGGTAGGATATGGATCTATTTCAGATTTGTAGAACAAACAAAACGAAAAAAAATTAAGACACACAGCTAATTACTGTTTTAATTAAAACACAGATTGGTACTCCATAAAGAAGAAACTGCCATAAAAAGTGTAGGAAACACTGCCATCTTCCTAGGCCCCTAAATGAGTGACCTAGGTATAGCCATGGAAGTTAGTCTGGCCAGTCTAGTTTTTGGTCACATTCATAATTTCCTTTCTTGAATCTCTATGTAACATTTTAACTTTTTCTATTTATAGATGTAGCAGAGTTTAGCTTGACAGTTATATAATGGCTTTTCATGTTACCTGTTCTTATCTCTAAAAGCCATTAAAAACTATTACAAAAGGTTGAGATGACACACTGTCCCATGACGTAATACATGTAGTACACTACATGTCAGGTTTAGTTTTGCTGTATCTGTAATAGCTAACATATATAAGATCAGAGTAGGACCAGGTACTTGGCACATGCCTCCTGGGAAGGCTGTAAGATAATCTTACTCTACAGCAAGCAGTTAAGTTAGACGTAACAATTGACCTTTCATAAAGAAGGTTACATACTGAGTATTAAAATGTATTAAATAGATCACTCTACTTCTCTAAGTTATGTTAATTTTTGCCTAACAGGTCTACAAATATTATTGAAATTCCAAACTTTTATAATACAAGTATTAAGGGCTTAGATATTCAAGGCCATGTTTCATGTTTGTACATAGGCTGGGTGCAGAGAGTGTTGTAATCTTGTATGGACATGTCTGAATATTACATATACACTGTGTATTGCCTGTGTCCTGTGTTCTGTGTCATCATAGGATTATATACAGTGAAGTCACATGTTTTTGACCTCCAGCTAATTTCCAGAGTAACCTCTGTATGCAGCATGGATAGCAGACAGATGGGCATTGAGGGACTCAATAAGGTTCAGGTAGGTTGACAAAAGTATCTGTAGCCATTCTAATGTGCATCCCACAGTGACATGTTGAATTCTCTTGCTGGAAGATCCTATCAACCCTCAAGGAAGACAACTGACATTTATGAGTGTATGTGATCCATAAGGATGGATTCATACCCAAATCGGTTGAGAGTGCCTTATAAATTGATAAGTTGGCCCAGAGAATGCCACAAAACAATCCCCAGGTCATATTGCTGCCATTATAAGCTTGTGTTTTTCTCTGATTTTTCTTTCCTACACACTAACGTCCATCCACTTGATGATGCAGAAAATGTGACTCTTCACAGAAGTTAACCCTTACCAAGTTAGTCCAATTTCAATTCTTCAATGAAAACTAAACCCTTTTCTGCCAATGCAACTTAGTTAGTGGAGGTGTAGTGACCATCCATCATTTCAGAATGCCATATACAGTAAGCTTCACTAAACATCAATTGCACAGTTTTCATATCTGCAAAGCGTAATTTCTAATGTTTCTTCTGTGCAGGCCTTTCACCATCCTATTGTCTAGATAGCAGTTCAGCATTGCATGTCTATAGTTTTCTTTCAGTTTATAAATACCATTTTTTTTACATACTATCAGTTACACAAGATGAATAACCTATGTCAAAAATAATAATTGTGTCATATTTACAAATCTTTTCTTTATTCACAAGGTTTTGACTTTGTTGGTGATCTGCATTTTTTTTAATAATAATCAACAAAATATTTATTTTTCTTAGTTCCTGTTGCTTATAAAGCATCAATATATTTTGCAGCACTGTTTGGGGGATTATCATCAGACACATTATTCTCTGTCCCCAGAATGGCCAACAATTTAATTTCTTTACCTTAACAACACAGTAGAGAAAAATTGCCCAATAGAAGCCACTCAACTTCTCAACACGTTTACACAGACACAGAAAATACAAACTCATTGAAGAGGTTTTCCTTGATTTGATTTGAATCCAGATTCCAGCATTACATGGTAGCAGTAGTAACCACCAAGCTGCCATGCTACAAACTGTACAGAGACAAAGAAAAAAAAATATAAAGTTTTTGTTGTTTCTCAGCTGTGCAAGCTTCTATAGTATAAAGTCCTTGTCAGCCTCCTTTAACTAAATCATTATTTAACATGAGCAATAGGGAATTTTGGGATAACTGCAGTCATGCTTGTTATATCAGATGTGGATAAATGTGTCTTTTTATAATAAATCATTAAGCAAAATGAGAAATCCAGAAATCATATTATCGATTTGAAGCTTTACCTTAATACATAAGAATGGTTACATTGACAGATGCTGCCTAAAATTATAATACTGCAGAAAAAGATGGCACCCACACAATATACAAAATATTAAACAAATGGATGCAACTAAGTGCGCCAAGTAATATATTACCACTAAATAGAAAAAGAAGAACATGTATAAATATACTTTATAGGGACAAAATACATTTTAAAAACAATTGAAAGAGCAAACAAAAGGCAAAAAATTATATATTATGGACCAAAGGACAGTACAACAATGGTCCTATTGTATCTAGTACATAAAATATGAAGCAATGTAGTTTATTTAGAAAAAGATAAGAAAACTCCAATCATGAACTATAAACATAACTAGATATTCAACATATAAGCAGAAATATAGGCAGCACTCAACAAAAATGGCAATTGTGGGTGCCAGCGACAATTGGGACAGTAGTGACCAGTCCTAGTAAATATCCAAGGAAAATTCGCAGCACTCCTTGTTCAAAAAGATGCAAAGAACTTTATTCCAACATGTCCAAAAGCGACGTTTCGGCTACAGGAGCCTTTCTCAAGCAAATACAAGGTGAAAGTGCATGGTATATAAAGGGGTGTCATAATGAATATGCAAATTACAAAATTTTTACAAAAAATTAAATATAAACAATCTCAAAGTGATATAGTGATTAAGGTATATAAATCATGGAAAGTGTACTAAAAACAGTGCTAAGTGAATCACACTATTAAGACATTTTTTGGACAGATACAATAAAAAACATACCATATTACATCTTACATAGTAAACATGAAGGGATGGGGGCGGGTCCAAACTCCTCCAATCGCCAAATAGCATAAATAAAGAAATAAAAACAGATGCCATGCTTACATGGAATATTCCTATGAACGGCGTCCTATGAACTGTACCACGCATGTCCGGAAGTAAACACACCTGTAACCATGGGGAAAGCACTCTGACTTGAAGGGAGCTTCCGTGCATGCGCACTAGCGCTTATACATACGGCGGCCATCTTGCTGAAGGGAAGCCAGTACGGCATAAGCTCGGATGCCGAAAACGGCACCCAGGCTAATCCGACGGCTTAAACAATAGCATAGCGGCTGTATTATTAGAGAAATTCTTACCTCAAGTGTGTAATACCCAGCATAAGATACAATAATTGAGTGGAGCAGGGATCCATAAGATCATTAAAATAAAAGGAGGGTAAGTGATAAGAACATCCGAGGATACTCATATATGATGAGCAGCTCAAATGAACCACAGCACGCTTGGCACAAAAGCTTCTCAAACTGACAAGCCCTATGCCAGCATGCTGTACACACATCCTCCTCAAACCGGTGACTCCTCACCTTCCATATATTAATAAAAATCCTACCACGACAGACACTTTGTGTCCAAATATATGCCAGACAATACCACTATAAAGATGTAAAGTAAATGCGCAGAGTAACCCTAAAGAGGAGTGCAATCCTACATGGCTTCAACCAACGAACAAGCACAGATACAGAACAAGTGACCAAAAAATTGTTTTTATTTACTCAAAAAAATAATAAAAATGAAAAAAATATAAAAAAATTATAAAAACAAGATTAGAGAAAGTTCATCCAGTCCCCATCCACGATTCTAGAAAAAAGAGGAAAAGAGAACAAATGTTAATGCAAAAATATACAAATAAATATAAGCACAATCACCCAGACTGGGTCAGGGGAAAAGAGAATCTCCAAACAGAGGGACAAAACTACCTACACATCTTCTGGGAGATCTTAAAGTCAACATTCAAACCATTTGGTTTCAGCGCATTTAACTCAAAGATCCATCTCAATTCCTTTTTCTTTAATGTTGTTATCCTATCACCTCCTCTTTTAAGGGGGGCTACTCCATCTATCACCATGCATTTAAAATCCCATTCAGAGTGACCTGCCTCAACAAAATGTTTGGACACTGGGAGGTCTAACCGTTTCTTTCTAATTGTATATCGGTGGTTATTAAGTCTAGTTTTTAAATCACAGGTGGTTTCACCCACATAAATAAAACCGCATGGACACCATTATATGTAAATGATCCAGGTGGTTTTACAAGTATAATAGGAGTTGATCATAAATTTCTCCTTCGTTTTGGGATGTACAAAATATTCACCCTTATTAATCACATGACAATTGATACAATTAAGGCATGGGTAAGTGCCAAATTTTTGAAAGCCTAAAAAGGTTTGTTTAGGTTTAGATGTCTTAATGTCATTCTTAACCAATCTATCTTTAAGATTAGCAGATCTCCTATATGACATTAAAGGAAACGATTGAAATTCAGGAATATGTCTAAAGCTCTGTCTCAAAATATGCCAGTGTTTTCTCAAAATAGATGTAATATAACCACTAAGATCATTAAAGGTGGAAATAAAGGGAATCCTTTTATTTTTTGTCTCTTGAACAGTTCTAGATAATAATTGGCTTCTATCCATTTTAGACACCTCATTCCTATGTTTCATTACAAGTTTTTTTGGATAACCCTGTCATAAAATTTCTTTGTCATAATATGTAATGTATCTTCACATTTCTGATGGATATCCACTATACGTTTGACTCTCAACATCTGACTATATGGTAACGAGTCTATCATTCTATGTGGATGGCTGCTGTGATAACATAACATGGTGTTTCTATCTGTCGATTTAACAAATAATTCAGTATGAATCCCCGTATCTGTAAGAATAACCATCGTGTCTAGAAATGGAATTCTATCTTGCGAATAAGACATGGTAAATTTAATATTAGAATTAATGTTATTCAAAAAGTTATGAAACTCATGCAATTGCATTTCAGTGCCTTTCCAAATTAAGAAGACGTCATCTATGTATCGCCACCACCTCAGTACATTAACGAAGTGGTGGGACACATAGATAAACGCCTCCTCCAATTCAGAGACAAACGCGTTCGCATACGTGGGCGCCACGTTAGTCCCCATGGCGGTCCCACGTAATTGCAAGTAGAATTTGTCCCCAAATAAAAAATAATTACATGTTAATACAAGATGTAACAATGTCATGACAAATTCCTTACTGTCTTCCGTGAAATCCATTCTATCCAGAATCTTTGCTACAGCTCCAAGACCTTGTGTGTGGTCCATGGAGGTATATAAACTTTCAATATCGAATGAAACTAGCCACACGTTATTTTGTCCCTCTGTTTGGAGATTCTATTTTCTCCTGACCCAGTCTGGGTGATTGTGCTTATATTTATTTGTATATTTTTGCATTAACATTTTTTCTCTTTTCCTCTTTTTTCTAGAATCGTGGATGGGGACTGGATGAACTTTCTCTAATCTTGTTTTTATAATTTTTTTATATTTCTTTCATTTTTTATTTTTTTGAATAAATAAAAAAAAATTTTTTGGTCACTTGTTCTGTATCTGTGCGTGTTCGTTGGTTGAAGCATTTGTGCCATGTAGGATTGCACTCCTCTATAGGGTTACTCTGCGCATTTACTTTACATCTTTATAGTGGTATTGTCTGGCATATATTTGGACACAAAGTGTCTGTGGTGGTAGGATTTTCATTAATATATAGAAGGTGAGGAGTCACCGGTTTTAGGAGGATGTGTGTACAGCATACTGGCGCAGGGCTTGTCAGTTTGGGAAGCTTTTGTGCCGAGCATGCTGTGGTTCATTTGAGCTGCTCATCATATATGGGTATTCTCGGATGTTCTTATCACTTACCCTCCTTTTATTTTAATTATCTAATGGATTCCTGCACCACTTAATTATTGTATCTTATGCCGGGTATTACACATTTGAGGTAACAATCTTTTTAATATGGCCACTATGCTATTGTCTAAGCCGTTGGATTAGCTTAGGTGCCATTTTCGGCATCTGAGCTTATGCTGTACTGGCTTCCCTTCAGCAAGATGGCCGCCGTATGTTTAAGCGCTAGTGCGCATGCGCGGAAGCTCCCTTCGAGTCAGAGTGCTTTCCCCATGGTTACAGGTGTGTTTACTTCCGGACATGCGCGGTACAGTTCACAGGACGGCGTACATAGGAATATTCCATGTAAGCATGGCATCTGTTTTTATTTCTTTATTTATGCTATTTGGCAGAGAATGGTCCGAAAAAGAAAAAACCTCCAGTGAGCGGCAGTCCTGTGGGCGGAAATGCCTTGTTGATGCCAGAGGTCAAAGGAGAATGGGCAGACTGGTTCGAGCTGATAGCAAGCAACAGTGACTCAAATAGCCACCCGTATACAACCACGGTAGGCAGAAGATCACTCTGAACGCACAGTACGCGAACTTTGAGTGCAGAATGGGGCTATACAGCAAGCAGAAGACCAAACCGGGTGCCACCTCTCTTTCAGCTAAGAACAGGAAACTGAGGCCTCCAATTTGCCCAAGCCATCGAAATTGACAGTATAAGAGTGGAAAAACGTTGCCCTGGTCTGATGAGATCCTTGATTTCTGCTGCGACATTTCGGATGGTAGGGTCCAGAAATTGGCGTCACAACATGAAAGCATGGATCCATCCGCCTTGTAACAACGGTTTCAGGCTGGTGGTGGTTTGTCATGGTGTGGGAATTGTTCTTGGCCCTCTTTGGCCCCTTGGTAAAACCAATTGAGCATCGTTGCAAACAACCTTGAGGAATCTATCCACGAAGAATTGGAGGCAGTTCTTGAAGGCAAAGGGGGTCCAAAAACCCGTTACTTATCTCTAGATGGTGTATACATAATAAAGTGGCCGGTGAGTGTATATATATATATAATATTTTTTTTTTGCTGAAACGCACTGTGTAATTTGATTTTTTAGTTGTTCATCTGTAGGGAGAACCGTCATCTAATAAATATCATAAGCGCCATTGTAATTAAGGATAAACTATGAAATAAAGAAGGAGAAACAATGTAAGTTATTCAATAAGTTCCCACACCTACATTTATCATTTAAAACACCTGATTAATAACCACCCCTAAGATGTTTTTAGTAACGTTAAACTCCTTGGACTAACATTCAAAATTAAAAGGGGTTATCTCACTACTCTTGATTCATTTACTTCAGGTCCGTGTTTTTCTTGGCTTCACTTTGAATTCAGGGGCATGTTAAAAAAAAACTGGCTTCTACTAGTGCTGCGAAAAGCCTTAGCGATAGCAAACCAGCACTGGCAGCCTATCAGAGAGTTCAAACAGGTCAGTGCTTTAGCCCTAAGGAGCTGTGCACTCATACAAGAGGGGATATCTGGAATAGGTAGGACACTGTTAATGGACATAATTGCAGAGTGACTTGTTTTTATGCAAGATCTTTAATATAAAAAGCAATCTTGTAGTAACAACCACTTAAAGCATATGTACAGCACAGTTGCAGCAATAAAAAAATTAAAACATTCTTGATCTCCCCTAACTATGCGCGCAACAGCATTTTCTGCATCCAATTAACTTTTTGTTTTCCACCTATGGACCTGAGTGAGGGGAACATGTTGCGAGCTGAAGTGTATGTTTTTATTGGTACCATCATGGGGGATACAATACAATTTTTTATTGACTTCTTATTCAAATTTTTTGGGACGTGAAATGACCAAGAAAAACTCAGCTTAATCGTTTGGAATTTTTTTTTTTTCTACGGAATTCAGAGCTACGGGATAACAATGACGTTCTAATTTTTAGATTACTTTTTATGGTGCGAGGATACCAATAATTGTAAAATTTTTACTTTTTTTATTCTTTCATATGTAAAATTGCTAAATGGGGTTTATTTAGTATACTATTAAAACTTTTTTTTTTTTTACTTTTACACGCAGTCCCCCTAATGTATGGTTATTATATATTTAAATAGTCTTATCTGCTCACATATGTGTTGAGACACTGAGATTAAAAGGAGGTAAATCACCCCAAAATGCATAAGCGCTTTTTCTCTTCACCACATTGCGTTTGTGATTTTGTATGGATTTGCCAAAGAAATTATGTGATTTTTGGTTTTTTTTTTTTGCTGTTTAACCAAGAGGCAGTAATGCTATAGTTCAATAGTGAACACTTACATACCTGAGGTAATTAATGAGTTGTCCAGTGGAAATAACACTATTTGAAATTAAAGTTGAGCTGTGATTGGTTGCTATGGGCAACAAGGACAATCTTACTCCTAGACAGTTTTCATACATAAGGCCCATAATCTTTGTCTTCTCTTGAAGGTATCAGGAGCAGTGGCTTGAAAACCCTGCGGTCGGTGCACCTTCAACGTCTCAAAAAATGCCAGGTGCTTACTAGTATTAAGATATTACTAGTGTTAGGCTATTACTAGTTTCAGGATATAACTGGTATTAGGCTATTACTAGTTTCAGGATATAACTAGTATTAGGCTATTACTAGTTTCAATATATGACTAGTATTAGGCTATTACTAGTTTCAGGATATGACTAGTTTTAAGATATAACTAGTATTAGGCTATTACTAGTTTCAGGATATAACTAATATTAGGCTGTCACTAGTTTTAAGATATAATTAGTATTAGGCTACTACTAGTTTCAGGATATAACTAGTGTTAGGCTATTACTAGTTTCAGGATATCCTACATACAGGCTTTAGTTTATGCCAGTAATGTGACAGTCGCTGCCAGGAGTTGCTTTTGGATGGGTTCATTTCCGGATGCTACGCCTCACCTTTCTGGGATTACATTGTGCAACCTCTTTAGAATAGATGACATCATGGCTGACTCACATATACTGCTCCATGTATGCAAACAGGAATACTCATGACACATGGATTGTGGCCTCCGAGCTGATCACAGGCTGCAATGATGAGGTGGTGACCTCGGTTCATATGCACGCAGCACAATAGCGACTCACATTACTAAAGACGGCTGCCAAGTCCAGGGGCGAGCCGAGTGTCATTTATTAAAAGAAAAAAATACGTTTTTTATAACCTTAAAGGGAAACTCCCCTATAATGACACAGTGCATGCTCAATGTATTATTGACTGAGCTGTATAATGAGAGTAGGGATAACAGAGGAAATACTTTCCTTAGTTTTCATTTTCGTAACTAAATTACAGTCAAGTGTATTCTGGACTGGGACAAGGGATTCGGCTGCCCCCCAAATACAGCATATAGCACCCCATGTCTGAGATGAAGTGGCGCCCTAGACGGTGGTCTACCTTGCATACCTGTCTTCCCTGAGTGTAATCCAATCCAATGGACAGTCATGTGAAAAGTACAGATATATCTGATCTGATTGGTTGGGAAATTGTTCCATGTAAGCCCATCTAATACCTATAAATCAGGTAGCAGAGAATGTGTTCAATACGTTTTGGATACGTTTTCAATCCAAAAATGTGTTCAAAAGCGCTGCATAAAACACATCCAAACATGGAAGAGAGAAACATAGACCTCACATCCTTACACTATACGTTTATCTAATGCTTCCTCAGCAGCAAAACTATATAAAAAACGAACAGGCGGTTCGCCGCACGTGGCAAGTTGGGCCTATACGTTATGCCCAAAAAGTATAGGCACTTTGTCCACGTCGCCGAACCCTCCTGTTTCGTTTTTTATATAGTTTTTGCTGAGAAGCATTAATAAAAGATGTAAACTAAAGTGTAAAGGATGGGCGGTCTATGTTTCTCTCTTTCCATGTTGTATACATAGGTTTCCTTTTTCTTTGCACACATGATCAGCACTCCTCCCCATTTGCCCAGCGTGTTTTTAATTATCAGTAGCCTGTATAAGGGTTTAATGCCCTGTTTTTGCCAGACTGTAATGAAGGGAGCCCTGAAAGGTGTGCAGTGCTTACCCTGACCTTTTTGTGGTGGTGGTGGTGCTGTGTGGGGCCATTGCCTGCTGTGATACTGTTGCGTGGGTGGTGCGGGTCCAGAAGCCGGGGGGCTAGAGTATGGCCGCAGAGGTGCAGTATTGGGCCATTCTGGCAGGTGCCCCTCATCAGTGTGTTTTTTTTTGCTGAGGTTGGTGGCCTCCATGCAGCGTTAACCCCATTTAAGCGAAGGACCCACTTAATATAAGGTCCGCCACGACGTGGCCAGTGGGCTAAACGTTTGCCAAAAAGTATAACTAAGAACCTCCTGTTTCGTTTCCTTATATAGTTTTGCTGAAGCAAAAATCAACGTATAGTGTGAGGAAGTGCGGTCTATGTTTCTCTCTTCCATGTTTATAAAACACATCCAACATGCATTCAACAGGCAGGGGCGTGTTTGGATGCGGAAAAAGCCCGCCTCACCGGCCCACTCGAAGGTCGGCGGCCTGACTTGGGGTGTATAGTGAGTTGCGCTGCCCCTCAGGGGTACCCAAGGTCAGCCAATACCTGTTCCAACACACCACACCGTTAACGCCCTTCCACAGGCACGGGAGAACCCACGGATGACGAGAGAACACATTCCACGCCAACGACCCTGAACGGCTGAGAGAGATTTTGTTTTTACCCACTCTGGTTAAACAAAGATCTCCCGTTAATAGGCTGCCACCAGTTCTAGTTTAGTTTAAACCGTCTGTTGCCGAACTTAGAACAAGGCCAGGAAACCACCTTGGGGGTAGCTAATATTATAGACTGAGTAAAAGGTGGGTGAGTCAGTTATCAAACACAGACAGCTCAGATTAAAGTTTATAATTTAATTAGCTTGGAGGGCGCACTAGACAAATAAATACCAAATGATGATAATATACAGATAAAGTCAGAGGTCAAATATTAGTATGATTACAGACAAAGGCAGTAAAATGTGTCCAGTTAACTGTGTTTGGCTTGGTTTGGGGAATGTTTTTGTTTCATTCTCTGGGTCACTGATCCATGTGGAAGTCTGTAATGCTAAGAGGTTATTTGGCCATCAAGAATCCATATTGTTTGGATCCCTTTAAGACAGCTCGGTTTAACTCATATAATAAAGTAATTTTCTTAGCGCTTGCAAGAGTCAGCGAAAACAAGATATTTTTTTATGCTTTCTTTTATTACATAAGCGTTGTTTGGTGTAAAGAAGAGTGTTCCCACCAAGTTTTCCACCATCACCTGGTCTCATTATCGCATAGTTTTTCTTATTATTTCCACAGTTTCGGTATCCATGTTGCCAGGAGTTTTCTGGTGTTTCTCATCCAATGATGTATGCTTTGCCAGTGGTAAAAGCTGACCTCTTCGAGAACTGGCCATTCAAGAGAGAGATGTTAATATTGGACAAAATAACCTATCAGGTTTGTGTAACATTTGGTTACACATGCACTTGTTTTCAAATGAGATAAAGCTGAGCACACAGTTTGTGGGATCAGAAGCATCTTGGACCGGTGACGCCCGTGTAGATCCCAGGATCTCTCTGTTCTGTCACCGCTGTTGGCTTCTGCAGCGGACAGAAGAATAAAGACAGATTGAAACCCTGGTGAAGTGGTGCAGTGTAATGTTAACCCCTTGTATTGTGCTCGGATTATAGACCCTGCTATAGTGATGCTAACTGTCCTTTGGGGGAAGGAGACTATATTCAGGTGCTTTAAAGTAAGTTAACTCTTGTTACTGCACTGAGTTTTATAGACCTGCTATAGTGAGCTATCTGGTCCTTGGGGCAGGAGAAAGATTCCCAGGTGCTTTAAAGTAAGTTTACTCTTGTAACTGCACTGAGTTTTATAGACCCTGCTAATAGTGATGCAAATGGTCCTTGGGGCAGGAAGATAAATACAAGGTGCTTTACAGCATGCAGTGTAAATAATGCAGTTAGTGTATTACTCATGGACCTGCCATACGCACATGGAGGATTCTGTGGTGGGAGACAGGTCGCAGTGTTTTTATATGTATTGTACTCACTAGTGATAAGTGTTGAGTGCTTTGCCTATCACATCCATCATTAGGCAGTTCCAGGAGCCTTGGGCAGGAAGATTGGTATTGTGCTTTAGCCTTTGTTACTCATATGATGTAAAATACTTGCTTTGTCTTTCAGTACATCTAATAGCATGCAAAAGTATACACAATATCACACAACTTTTCTTTAGTTTTATGTAATCACTTAGTTCTTCATATAATAAAGTTTATAAAGCCTTTGGTGTTGCCTTCTTTAAAGCCATACAGGACCCCTTAAGATAGTTGGCAAAACAAAGGCACACCCAGCCGATCTGTACACCCATACATGCTGATTGTCTTTCCTGGGGCGGAGGGGATGTTCCAGTAAGACAATGCAACATGTCATACAGTTAGAAATGTCCGATTAGAAAAGTAAAACGGCCGAGAAGGCTTTCGATAATGTGAAGTGCCTTGGTTATACAAAGTGATGTCTAGGATGAACATCCATGGCACTTTTAGAGATTTTGTTTGAAGCTTTTGTATAATAACCCCAGCGAGAGTGAACACACCTGGCTTCCTTTCGGACCCTATTAGCTTGCAGAGGGGTACACAACGGGGGTGTCCCCTCTCACCATTACTCTTCAACAAAGCCCTTGAACCAGTAATTAGACATCTAGTTTCTTCGAACATCTTTGAGGGGATTCAATGGGGGCAGAGGAGGTTAAGGTTTGCTGCTTTGCAGATGATATGTTGCTCTTTATGAAATCCCCGGGCGAACATCTGGGTAAAAGTGGATTTCCTAGAGGGTATTGGGGGGTCAAGCGGATATAAAATTAATACAACTAAGAGTCAGTTACTGTTATTAGGCCCCAGGAGGGGAAAGTCGTCTAGGAGAGAGTCCAGGTTGTGGATTCCCACCGGGACTTATCTGGGAATAAGATAGGAAGGGAGACATTTCCTGTACCGTCTTAACTACATACCACTGATAGAGAAAATTTTTGGAGAACTAAAACGGGGGGCCCCGCTCCCACTGTCATTTTTTTGGGAGAGCACACTTGCTAAAGATGATCATTTTTCGCCAGATTATTTTTACCCTTTGCAATATTGAAGCATAGAGCCCATCAATAGTGTAGGGTCAGCCTTTATAGGATTTTTAATGGGGTTCGAAAAGGCCTGGATCGCTTATAAGAAGCTCGTTCTCTCTAAGATAGATGGGGGTCTAATCTTCCCGAAATCAGATTGTATAATTTAAAGCAGCGCTCGTTCGGCATGTGAGGGATGGATTAATGACAGCTCATTTTCTCCAATCTGAGATTGGAAAAAACAACGGGCAAGCCCAGAAAATCTGAAAGCTCTATTGCATACGCAGTCAAGACCTTCCTCCTCATGCCCAAACATAGTGTGACCCTCAGGACACTAAGCAACCTGGAAGCAAGTAAGGAAATTATTCACATTACCATTTCATCTTTCCAAGTATGCCCCCATTTGGGATATGCGGGCATTTCCGGCAGGTAGGGACAATAGATTTTTTGGAGAGTGGAGGAAAATAAGAATATCCAAACAATGTGGGCCCTTATTGCATGAATCTGAAAACAGGTTTTTGACCTGGCCAGAAATTAAAGAGAAATACGGGGTTTGGAACAAGCAGATTTTTCAATATTGGCAACTAATGACCTTCTGTAAGAAACAGGTTAAAATTCCAGTGGCAGCGGGGACCCCGGGACAATTTGACACCCTGATGGGACAGCAGGACCATCTGGAATCTCTGTCTGGCATTTACAAGAAGTTATGTGAGAGGGGGGCTTTGCTTTACCAAAGAGCTCTGTTTCAAAGGGCCCGGGGAAGGGAGCTGGAGGACCCAGATAATCGGCATAAAATTAGAAAAGGGCTAGAAAAAGTCAGAGGAGCCATTGTCAAAACGAAAATTGGAGGGGGGTTGGTCTTCCGCCTGGTGCATAAAGCGACATATGCTTTTGAACCTTCCATACAGGAATGCCCCTGAGATTTTTTGAGAGAGGCCCAAAATGGCAAAAATTACAAAAAGCTGATCTGTTACACGGGTATGGCACTGCCCAAAGCTGAAGAAGTTTGGGAGAGGGTCATGGAGGATATTTAAGGAGATCGGGGGAAAAGAGGTACCTAATGACCCATTGAGCACAATTTTTTTATTATATCCCCACCAAGGATTCTAGGAGGGGGGAGGCACAGGCGTTGATTAGGCCCTAAGGGTGTCCCCCATTATGCTTTAGTGGGCCCAAAAGTGCATTCTACCGACGTTGGTTGCAGGAGAAGTGCCAACTAGGGGAAAAGATAGATCAGAGATCAGAAACTTGATGATGATAGATAGGATAGAGGCAGAAACAAAAAAGAGTGGGGCTGACAAAGAAGTTTTTTCCCGAAATGGGAAATAATATTGTTAAAGTTTTCTCGGACGAGGAGGTTAAAGAATTGATGGCCCATTTCGTAATTCTTCTTACTACCTCCTAGAAAAAAATAGCGGGTTTCATTGGGGAGATTGGGGATAGGAGACGACTCCTGAGAGGTGGTATTGAAGGCTGCTTCCAAGAATTTTTTCAGGGGATAGAGCTATGGGGTAGTTTACAGGGCAGGGGGGAGTCTTTGAGAATGTTTAAAAAAGAGATACCCTCAAATAACAGATAGAGAATCAGAGACTCCGGGAAAAGGTTTCTCCAATACTTTACAGAGCTAATCAATATGGTTATATGAAGATTGAGGAGTAAGCACGGTAAGAGGGGAGGGGGGGAAAACCCGGAGACCAGGATATTTGGGGAAAAAGAGGCAGGGGGTTCTGAGGGTCAACGTTGGAGTTTTTTCACATGTTGGTTTTAAGTATTGTTTATAAAAAATGGAGAAGATCGACAAGGTTGTATTATGACAGCAAATTGAAAAGATGTCATGTTTATGCCTTGTATATAATGTAAGATGTATGATGTTCTGTACCTTTTAATATTTTTCTTCTCAATAAAAATATTTAAAAAAAAAAAAAAAAGAAATGTCCGATATTAGTTGGAAGCGCATGGAACAACACTTCCAAGTACTGCTCTAGCTCCTAATTTCCCACACTTGAACCCAATTCAGCATCTATGGGACTACCTTAATTATCATGTTCCCATGCATCCCGATAACAGATAACCCCAGACCTTTTGAGTCATGACCGCTTGGATACAGGGTATCTTTGTG